>CAAKMY010120101.1:0-17978 GCA_901111285.1 Corrigiola litoralis | reverse complement strand
TAGAAAGATAAGACAAAGACGAATCCAACCATATAAAATTCATTAAGAGATTCAAAATATAAGTCACTTAGATGAGCTCATAAAGTCGAGTGTAGTACGAAACAACACTTGAAAAGGTCAAATAAACATCCGAGCTCACTTCCTTGACATGAAACGTTCATGTTTACCCCATGTCATATTACCAATCAAATCCTATCAATTCTAAGTCCCACCGAGACTTAGAGGTGGGCCTACGCTACCCCAGGCGGGCCAAACACACCTACAACTTCTCTTGAAAATCACGATATAACTTATAAACTCAACAAATAGAAAACCTTTCATTTTGAAATCATTTTCTAGCACGATTTAAATATAACACTAGTGCTTAGGTTCCTTCGTCCGTTTCAAATTGTCGTGGTAAGCTCGTTGTCTCATCACCGGGTACAGTTAACCGAACGCAACAGACTACGGTATCTACACCGAGTAAACCCCATTCTTCTCCAAATTCCAACACAAAGTGTCTTCAACCCGCCTTGCACTCAAAGGAATCCGTGCAATCCTCTCGACTTCAAAAGGAAGAAACAGCTCATCCAGAATTTCACGCTTCCAAATGAGCGTAATAGGATGGATGCGATCTCCCACCGGTAGCTCGTCATTCGAAATGCCTCTAGGATTAATAACTCGATGCGAACTTGTGCATGGAACCCACGGGTCGTTCCGAACCCTAACCGAATCTCCATCTCCAATCCTCCACCTTAGGCCCCGTTACACAACAGCCTTAGCACCCCAGATTCCTCTCCAAGTATAACTCGGAGCTGACCCTAACTCAAAAGAATGAAAAGAGTCATTGAGGTAATAACGAGCTCACAATAATTGTTCAATCAATGAACCTCTATGAGTACACAGAAGTGCTTGATTAAAAGTTTAGAAAATGGGGAAAACCCAACCCTCCCAGGCGTTTTGGTTCACACAACTTACGCTAAGTGCATCTTCTTCTCATTTCCTCCGTTGCCCCCACCAAAAACTCGCCACCATTGATCTCATCTTATTACAAAACAGAGTCAGGGAACTTAAACACACTCATCGCATAAGTTGGGAGTGCCTGCGCCACCGCCTTAACTAGCACCTCCCTTCCTGCTTTTGAGAGCAAAGAACCCTTCCAACCTTGAAGTTTCCTTGAAAGTCTATCATAAACCCCTCTCGTAATCCCTCGCTTTGATCTCCCAACCACCGTAAGGAGCCCAAGGTTTTTATCATGAGAATCCACAATATTCACCCCAAGCACATCAGCTACTCTTACGCGCACTTGAGTAGCAACATTCTTGCTACCATATAATTTTGAGTTAAAATTAGACAATAAGATAGTGATCACTTTTTTCGTGAGCTGAATATGTAATTAGGCTTTAACTAAGCTTAAAATTTAACCTTCTTCTTTTAGTAATGAAAATAAACAAGTGCATTTACAATAATTCTTTTGCACAACATCTAAATTGACTCAAGATCCTATTACTGAAAATATCAGATCTCGATTAGAAGAAAATACACGCAGATGTAGTTAAAGTACTCTGAACCTACTCAAAATCTGGCGTTCATGGCACATTCATGACTTGGATAGACTGCAGCATGTCTGAAACAGCAATCACCAGGTCACCTGTTTTGATCATTCCCCTAGATTTCAGCAACGAAAATGTTTTGTTCAAGTTGCTCTCCATATCATCAGAGAAGCTCAAGCGGAATGGCATTAGGCCCCACTGAAGGTTAAGCCGTCGTCTCACAGATGTTGTAGTGGTGAAGGCAAAGATTGGGCAGTCTGGCCGGCAGCGTGACAGGAGAGACGCCATGTGGCCTGTTTTTGTGTAGACAAAAAGTGCATCTACCTCCAGATTATTAGCTGCAAAATCAACAGGAAACCGTGTTCAATATTCTGTAAGGATGTCTTAGGAACGGCTAAAATAATTGAGGATATCTGCTTTGAAACATTAGATTCATGCTATTTGGGGTTCAAGCTTCCCTGGTACCAACACTAGTAACTTCAAACCATACACCAGCATGTTAAAATGAGTCTAGCTTTGAATAAATCACCTAAAGAGCATTGTTGAGGGAAGAAATTCCCAACATAGCTACACAATAAAACATCCTGACATAACAGTTGCAAGAAAGTGAAATACAGCACAATAGCACATCTCATGGGAGTGATGGGAGCTAACCAAGAGAAACTATCAAATACATTCCACATTAATGTATAATGCTCTACACACTTGCTTCCAAAAAAATAAAAAATTCAAATACCATCTCAAAATACTGAAGTACAACAGCGTTGGCAGAAAGACTCCTCAGCTAACTAAGTGGTAGTCAAACTAAACAAAAAATGCTAAGGTATTCCGAAATGCATCTGAAGCATAAGAGACATATGGAGTAATATATTTATAGCCCCAACAAGTCAACAACTAAGAACTACAAACCAGTGTATAACTTTCATAGGGAAGGGCCTATGAAATTTCAATATGCATGCAGCATGATGCGTTGGAGGCATGAAAGTTCAAATTGAGAGATAAACAAGCTTCCTCAGATTTTCGGACATGCATCATGCTTGTTTAGACCATATCTCATTCGATACTTTTACAATTTTCAAAAGAAACCAATTGGACAAGAAATTTTATTGTTTAGCTATCCATAAAGTACTCATGGACTTCAGGGAGATAAGTGACGAAAGAGATATAACAGTTTTAAGTTGGACTGTCCAGTTTAGCTGCTTATGTCGGTTTGCACGATTTTATGTCCAGATTCGTCTTGGATGTGTTTTGTGCATACTATCAGCTTGTCATATGTTAATTGCTTAGTTTTTATTAAGTTGTTCCAATTAATTCAATTAACAAGGGATCCAGTTTATGGATTTCCAAGTTATATTAGGAACAATAAGCACAACCCAAATGAACAGTCCAACTTGGAGCAATCGTCTTTCCTTTGCCACTTATCTCCTTGAAGTCCATGAGGACCTTGTTATAAAGCTAAGACAATAAGCATTCTTGTCCAACTCCTTTCGAAGTATCAAGTCAGATATGATCCAAACAAGTCAAGGTCCTATGTCTGAAAAAACCAAGGAAGCTTGTTTATCCCTCAACTTGAATTTCCATGCTTCCCCGCATACCACAACATAATGAATAACCAGTTTGAAATGTTATCTAGCTAAGAGACTGATTCCAATAACAATTTTTTTACGAACCACTAAAGTTTCCCTTTTGAATAACAGAAAAATTTATTAATAATTGAAAAAAGAGAGACGGACATACAATCCTCCAAGGCTCCAATAGTATGACTTACAAATTGTTCTAACTTTCTTAGATTACAGAAATAAGGGTACCCTTAAAGGCCCATGCTGCTTCGGAAAACAGACAAACTAGAGACTGGACCCTTCAATTGTAGTTTGGAGGATGAGGTTTTTTTATATTATAAATTGGAATGTGAATAGTTAAAGAGTACCCTTACAAGCAGAATGTAAATAGTTAAAGAGTACCCTTACAAGTAAAAGTACTCTAGGGCGAAAGCTCTTTACACCTCTTTAAACCAAAACTCGCCACTGTTGTCAGTTATGGCTGGATAAACCTATTTCACCACCTACTTGAGCCGGAGCCCAACACCTCTGAAAGTTAAAAAAAGTTATACATATTTAAGCCAGGATTGTCAACCTATGAGAGCAAGAGCTCGTTACACCTGTCTAAGCCAACGAGCACACATCTTTGATTCCACACCTCTAATTCAATTTCAAACAACAATTCAAAACCTCTTTGAATTTATACTCCTCATAGAGATGAAGCTCATACTCCTATATGATACGACACCCTTACTACTACTATTTACTCCGACGACCATACTTTGCATGGCCAACTGCGTTACACCCTTTCTTCAATTGATGTTCAACACCGTTGTTCTTGAATTGATGTTCAACACCGTTTCTTCAATTGTCGATCAAATTGAACCTCTAACTAGACCCAGAGACAAATAACTGAACCGAATTTTTTAACACTCTACCCGAATGAAATCCATAAATAGTGATCCATTCAAGCCATCCCTGATGATCACATCATATCCAACATCTCTAATGTGGAAAAAAGCATGACTTTCTATTATGTACTTTTGTGTCCATAAGGATCCTCCTACTTCCATTAAATCAGTTAGTTCTGTGGCAGAATCCGGGCTACCAAAGTGCCCACCGAATTTAGGACAAATTAAAAAAAAAAAAAAAAAAAAAAAACTGAACACCATGCTTCAGGAGGTATGCCATTTACCTTAGGTACCGTTCTTGATTGCCAAAGTTGATATTGGGACCAAAACTCAATGCTATCACAGACAACTAAATACACCAAAAAATATCCAAAAAGGCGCACCTCAAAACAAGTCTCTGGTCTTTTCTCCTCCCTTAGACAACATACCTTTCTCCAAGTGTGGGAACAAATGAAACCTCGTCTCGCTGCTGATAATCTGGTATGACAAATAACAAATTTCTTTAGAAAGATTCCCAGCACTTCAGCAGACCTACTCCTTTGCAGAATTTCATGGGTATTGGAAAGCTCTCTCACCCTTATTGGAACTTCAGATTTCCAGATTAAGGATAATGGAAAGGAGGACGGTAAGAAGGCTAGGTTACGAGAAAAGGACACAAGAAAATGTCCCAGAAGAATCACAGGTCGACATGAGTTTCACTAGTATGAGTCGAAGCAAGTGTATCCAGAAGAGAAAAGAATGAATAGAGTTCCTCCATCTCCACCTCATGAGCAAGGAGTTCCCATGCACTTTCCATTCCCAAAGCTGAGATTGTGCAAAACTTGGATGCTTAATAACTACAGTACTTTTATTATCATTAGTTACTATACTGATTATGAGAAGGGCATTATCTAGAGTTAAGGGAGTCTAAATTTATGAGAAATATCAGAAAAGCAAAAGTCACCTTAAACACATTTTTGAATATTTGATTCGGTTAGCATTACCAACTTTCCGAAACACCAGTCAAAGAAAGAAAAGGAACAAACCTGACTTATAACTTTACAAAGGCAAGCACATAAAACACGCGCGGCTGGTTGAATGTCCAAATGACACGAAGCCACAATACTGCTGTTTCAAGTAAAACCAGCACAACCACCTTCCCACCAATAAAATACTCTTTGAAGCCAGTCAACCAAAGCCCAACCCCCTTTTCTCGTTGTCTGCCATCACAGTCCCTCACAAAGACGAATCTCTTAAAAACTTCTCAATACACGTAGTCGGTAGTCACCTCAATAGAAATTATGAGAAGTGATAGTTAACACAAAAGGATGCTTAAAGGACAAGAATAAACCAATGTGATCCTCCTTCCCAAGGACAATATCTAACTGTTTTGCAACCTTCGTAACCACATGCTCCATAATATTGGTCGAGCGTTGGATTTCACAAAGTGCAAGAATGAGCTTGGTATGTGGGCACTGTGACAACTAATCAGCTCAAGAAGTCGTCCAAGAAAACTACAATCTATACTAATCCCAGTCATCCGACATTATACAAGAGTAATCTTCATGTAAGAAATCAACTCAAATACCTTAGGAATGGTGAATAAATTTTTGAAACCATCGGATCAGCAGAAATCATAATATATTTTGCGAATTGGACGTGTGAGACATGCACGTTGTCCTATGTTACTTGGACTCGGATCCAAATGTCCGACATGGATGTGTGTCCAATTGTCGGATTTGGCTATTTTATGAAATTTTTACAAGTTTTTGGCTTAAAATGAAGTGTCCAAGTGTCACACCCATTCCAAGTGTCAAGTGTCCGACACGGGTATAAGAGTCCGGGTAACATAGACGTTGTCATTGCCATTTACTAACCAAAAAATCCTAAACAAGACCCTCCTATTTGCCCTTTTGAAAGACGCTGCTAAGTACATCTACTACCAGAGTGAAGAAAAAAGAGAACAGAGGGTCCCCATAGCACAGACCATGAGTGGAAAGAGAAGTATCCCACGGACAATCAGTAAAACATCGGTAAGTGAACCATTTTCATTCAATTTTAGCCTAGTAACACTAGGGTAGCTGGAAAATTGTGCAAGATAAAAAAGGAGGTAATATTAAATAAAATAAAAAAGTGAAAAAACGTCTTGCATAATTATGTACCATTATCCCTTCGTAAGAGATATATTACTCATGATTATATTAATTGTTTAAATTTCACATATTAAAATAAACAAACAAACATTTCAAAGAAAAGGAAAAGATAATCTGAACTAAACTAAGCTTTGTACTCTTTTTCAAGAAAATGTCAATTCCTTAATTTGGAAGAGTACCCACTGCCATTTCTTTGATTAGCCAAAAACCCAGTTGTTCCGTTATCCTTTGATATCTCATCATTTACCCAACAACCATCATGAGATCCACCATCAACCATCCCATAAAATTTATAGGCCCTGTTTAGATGGTGTCAAATTAGCTCATTCTCCTCTATTTGTCTATCCCTTCCTTCCTCCAACAATCAACTAACCCGTCTCTTTATGCAGTTCCATGCATAAAATGCTGAATATGTCGGGCAAAAAGCTGCACTGGCAACAGATATGATAGAGATAGGACAAGATATGGTTCAGTACTTCAGTATCCTTGGAATATAGCAATATAACTTACAGACCCGGCAAATGGAAATTAAGCTTGGTGGACAAGGCATAGAAGATAAGGAAAAGGGGGAAGTGTGAGATTTTTATTTCTCATGTGGTACTGGACAGTGCCTATTATGCAACCGTAAAGGCAAAGGCTAATGCACAAGAAAGTGGCTCCACATCAATATCACAGAGAAAATTACAAAATAAGACAACCATAAACCTAAGCACCATGCCAGAAGTTATCACTTACCCATCTTTGCAGCACAATTGCAGATTTCTTCTGAAATTCTATCAGAGAATGAAGATGCCACCTCATTAAGCTCCATGGATTCATAGTGTTTCTCTTCCCTCCACCATTTTTCAATCCTCAAACTGACACTTCTCAACACTGCCAATGCCTTGTCTGGATACTGACCCATGGCAGACTCACCTGAGAGCATTAAAGCATCTGCTCTCTGTCTGACAGCTTCAGAAACATCAGCTACTTCTGCTCTAGTAGGTGTGGGGTATTCAATCATGGACTCCAGTAGCTGAGAAGCAACAATAACAGGCTTATTCAACTGTCTGCAGAGTTGTACTATCTTTTGCTGGGCTGACGGGACCTGCTCCAGTGGTATCTGTGCACCAAGATCTCCCCTCGCCACCATAGCTCCATCTGAAGCTTGTATAATCTCCTCCAAATTCTTCAGTGAATCAATACTCTCTATCTTTGCAATGACAGCAATATCACTGCATCGGAAGTAATTAAGAACATATCAAACATGACAGTAAGGACAAGGCGCAAATTCTGAATAGGAAGGAGTAACAACTATATCGTGCAACACTCCAGATCAATCATGCCTATGCCTGGTACTACTGTACTCTATGCTATTGTTACTCGGGTCCTTCAACTACCTTGCAGTACCCTATGGAAATACCAGTATCCAGTACTTGGATAGCTGGGTATGATCCTTGAAAATAAACTAAAATTCTACAAATGCCTGCCTGACGTGTCCATGCCAGATACTCCTAACATGTCAACACTTCTAAAATGTCTTGGTTATTGGAAGTAATGGCTTCCTTCTTGGTTTTTTCCCTTGTCCCACATTGCTCACAATAGTATCTCTCACCTACTTTATATTGGGTTCTTGTCCTTAAGTGTTCAAACAACAAACAATGGGTTTTGTGGAGGAAGGTGGGCTTAGACCATACCACACACGCGCGTCGACCGACCCGTCCCTGTCCGGGCGGTGCGGTAAGTAGCCGTTACAAATCATTCACTACCTGCTTTAACTTGGTTGTAATCTCGCTAATTACATGATTAGCGAGCCTTTCTTCTCATTGTCAGACACACAATAACTCACTCTCATCTTTCTCTTCTAAATTTTTATGGGCATTTGTTCTAAGTGCGAACTCCTATCTTCTGACCATGAGTGCACATGTTTAGGAGGAGATGTGTTAACCTTGGAGAGCTTGCCGGCATAAACGATTAGCACCGGTTCGTGCCGTGTTTTGATAAGTTCATTTCGACATCTTTTCTTAATACATTGGTGACATAGCTCCACGCTTCTTGAAAAATGTGTGCAGACCTAAATGTTTTTGGGTTTTTAACAGCAGTACAACTTAATCGCTATTTTACTTAGTTTGAGCAATATTTGGACAAATTATCAAAAACAGGAGATAACTTAGGAGTTCAAAGGTTCCCAAGTCGAAAGATTTATTAAAGCGTTTTAAAAAAGCTTTCCCTTAGCTCATCTATGTTTCAGAGCTGCGAATGAGACCTTCAACAGAGTTTATGTGCATCAAAGCCATCTACCATTGCCAGAATATAGAAGTTTGGCAATGTTTTTTTCTTTCAAATTGTCAAGTGGAGCCTTAAAAGCTTGTCTATGGTCTTCCCGATCAGAGAATGACCATAGCTGAAGTTTTCCCTACGGAAACTAGGGTACTTTACTTAATGTCCCCCCTATGTTTACAGCCGCAGCATCACCCTGCCAGTTCTTTGGCACTCAAATCCATGCCCAAACGCATTCCAAGTGTATCGCTATCATTTCTAATTTTTTTCCTTAGGACTGATGATTTCACTCATTTCTAGTATGATAATAAGGCCAAGGGAAGAAAAGGCATGGACATTACATTTGATTTGGCTCAGGAATGTGCAGCTCTGATCTCTCATTTCAGGACCACCTTTGCTCTGGATGTTTTCCTATATTGCTGCCTGATTTTCCAATGGCTTCCTCACAGAAATCTGACTGGAAGGAGCCTTGAACAAGCCAATTGCTGCCTGATTTTCCAAGGCTTTTTTGTATTTTGTTATTTCAGGCACTTAAGCTTTCGTTGCAATTCCATCTTCTAAGCTGGAAAGTATTGCTCTAGTTCCCTACCTATTAAAGACCTTGTACCCAATTACATGATATACTAAATCAAAATGCTTGATCTTGGTTTGAACTTTAGAGCTTCCCTCTGTTGTTCATTACCTGAGTGGAATGCTACCAGAAATTCCCACGTGTGGAGGAAAAATATTGGAGACCACTTGGCATTTTCTGTAGCTCAGCCTTGACTTTCTGAATGTTTTCATATCCAATTGAGAATTATAGTTTCATTTGAAAGACCCAAAATCTTGTAAATCAAGTCTTTCCTTGTGATTTTAAATAACCAACTTCTGTTCTTTTCCTTTTTACTGTAAAATCACTCACCCAGATCATCTCTCCATGTTTATGCAGAAGATTTTAATTTCCATCCTACGTGTGAAAAATTGAGTATGAAGCACATTTATGTTGGAGATCATACTGCTACAGTTAATCTTTGATCTATCGAAATGATAAATAAGAAGTTCGAGCAATTTTTTTTTTTTTTTTTTGAACTTTCAGGTCTGCATGCAAACCTTGCCTAAAACTAAAGCCGTGTTAGCTGGAGTCGATGATATAAAAGCTCCTGTTCTGAGTCATCTTGGTTATTCTGAAGGAGATTTTCCTATCAAAGTATTTGAGAATCCCTCTTTCCTCAAAGCATGTATAGTGCAAGATTCTTGTCGATATACACTTGCTTGAATACAGATTTGGGAACCCATTATTCAATGTTATGACAGGTTACAGCTTCTGATATCAATGCTTTTTAACATGTCCACCTACTAGTACCAGACTTGCATTCTCCCAAACAAGGTGATATAAATCGTTGAACAACTTTGCAGAAGGTTTATATGGTCATGGAAATCAGATTACTAAAAATAAAGGCTCTAATTGCGTAGTCCATAAATTGTTTATCCAAGAATACTGACAAGGCTTTATAGAGTGTTTGGATAGACAAATTGGAGGGGAAGGAAGGAGTGGGTGATACAGGATGGATCAAAAGAATGATCGATCTTGAACAGCTAACCAGTGGAATTTATAAAGGATGAAAGAAAAATCAACTCGAGCTTGGTGTAACTCACAATATAAGAACAGAATTAAGAGAGAAGATTATGGAAGTGATTATGGTTTATTAAAATCTGAATGAATGAGATTACAGTAGTTCAGTTGTGTAATTATACAACTTATTACAACAACCAGAATAACTAATTCGGTTATTCTGTTATAACCAACTAAACTAACTAACTCCAACAACCTTGCTGACTCAGACTGCTGACGTGGCTGTACTTGACACTACACTGCATCAGAGGGAAAGAGAAGGGAAGGGGAGGGGAGGAGAGGAGAGAGAAATTTGAACCATTTGGAGAAGAAGGGAAGAGGAGGGAAGGGGAGGGGAGGAAGAGAGAGAATTGATAAAGGAGGTGGGTACTTGAATGAGGAAGAAGAGTGTTTTCCTTTCAAATCTCCTCAATTTTAGGGGGATTTGGTTTGTTCATGGAGGAGGGAAATTACATTCCCTCATCTCCCTCCTCTCCCCTTCCCTTCGTCACCCCCATTGTTTTCCAAACAAAGGATTTTAGATCCCTCATTCTCCCTCCCCTCCCTTACCCTCCATTTCTCTCTATCCAAACACACTCTAAATGTTAGTCATCTACTCATCTGGAGTATGGCAGCTCATATGAAATTCTATTAAGCTCTCTCATTCAAGATGATGTGGGTAAAATGGGTTCATGCATATCATATTAAGGAATTGTGGTCTATGACCACACCAGACCAGCCTATGGAAGTTGGATGATGACATACTCAACTGCAGAGAAACTCTCTCTAGTTTCGTTGGCTGGTCTACTTTATTTAAGCATCGTCACTTCAAGATTCAGCAAGTGTATCAAGAGCTAATGCCTACTTGCCCTGGAAAAGACTTCTTTTCAAGCCTATTTATTCCCTTAGAAGTATCTTCATCTTGTACTTCGCCTTGCATACGTGTGATATATTGTTGTCTTGGCGTGTAATGCTATGCCATCCTTTGTGTTCTGAGTCAGACTTCCTTAGCATTCTCAAGGCAGATATGGGGGGTGGGGGATTCTACTTTCTTTTGGCTTATTGTGAGCCCCTGCGGACTGGAAGTTAAATGCACATACTGCCAAATATAGTAACGGCACTACAGCCACATGTTTTTGACTAAAAAGCATCAAACATGTTTGAAGAAGGAATGCCGGAACATTCCTTTCATTGCTTTTGCTAGATGTGAGAACAAACAGCTCATTTTTAATGTTTTGCATAATGGTGTATCTGGTCTTAGAGTGTTATCAGGAGTGCATATAACGTAGGGGCAGCTTGGAACCCTCCCTAGAAGGTGACCGAACTTGTCCCCTGATGCTATATTTCCTTTCTTAGACTACTGCATGGCTGTAGTCTGCTTTAATTCTTTGTACCTTCTTACCTATTTGATTTTTGAAAATATTCTTTCATTTGCCAAAATCAATTCTATATTCAAGCACACTCTAAATATGTGTACTAAGATGATTTTAATCAGAAGAATTTACACAGCATGCTTCGGAAGAACATGTAACAAGAGCTATCAAATTGGAAGATATAGAGGGAAGAAAAAACATAAGCAGAATAACAATTTGGTGGCATTTGGTCTACCATACAAAAATATATAAATAAATAATAAGAGAGCAGTCATCCCTTGATAGGTAACTTTTGTGTTTGTGAAACTTTTAACTTTTTAGCTACAGCTTATTGTCCACCTCATGATTTTATATAGATAAGTTTTTGTAGAAAGGCAAAAAGAAGAATGCAGCTAGAGGCAAACGTCCTCATAAAAGAGATCAAGATTAGAGAATGCCAAATCTTTCCAGAGGCATGAATAAAAAGTGAACCACCTGTCACATCTAACTTGCCAGTTGCCAGGTGACGGTGATGACCAATAACCCAACCGTCTTGCAACACTTTTTCACATCAAAAGAATGGTACCATGTCAAACCTTCTCCTACTACATATTGAAGGTCAAATGTGGTCAATGACCCATTATTACAAACACAAGTCATAACTCATAATATAACAATGCGCTCATTTAAGAAACAGGAACAATAGTGGACCAATAGTCAAGAGAAGAACTCACAAGAGACAGATGAAAAGAGAGAGAGGGAAAGTGGTCGTGATTTTTGTGGGGAGGGAGGAAAGGCATCTAATAACTTTATGAAATACTAGACAACTAACACCTGACATGGTAGTCAAGTCATACATGATAGCATTGTCAAATCGTCTATCATTTTCTTATTTCTATAGTTGAGAAAGAAATTTATTAAGAAGAAAGAAGACAATACAAGGAGTCAAAGGACAAGAAGTCCTTCGAAGAATATGCACTAACCCAAATGAAGCTAACTACACCACTACCCTTATAATTGACACCACACTTCACATTTTTCTAGCACTCTACTATACATTTTGTAAAACCCACAGTGTTTTGGCAACTTTGAAACCAATTTTTTATAACTACGAGCCTAAAATCCGAGAGTCTTACATGTGGTATTAGAACAACTATGCGATCACCTAATGAGTGCTTAGGTTGGGCCTATGAGTGATAATTGGCTCATAGGAGAATTTTGCATCTTATTGGAATCTGTTAAAATGGTGGTGGACTAGACTCTTACATGTTTTCATCTTAGTATAGATGTATACACTTGTGTCATTGGAGTCGGTGGCTTATAGGTTGATATCTGTTGTTCTCTAGGAAGACCAAGCTTATATTTGCTTGCACATGAGATATCTAGACTCGCTCATCAGCCTTACTTCCAAATAACTGAGTCAAGCCATTTAGGAGGTTAAATACCCGTTGGAGTAGCCAATATACCAGTCCCCTTAGTCTAGTCTGGTCATCTATCCTGTAGGTACCTTGAAAAGACATTCTCAGTTGCTTGACTCTACTATGATGTTTTCTATTCAATTGTTCTACCAAGACAATTTCATAGAAGAGCCACAAATGTTTTTTAAAGTGGCCGATTTAGGACAACTTGAAGTGAAAGAGTGTGGGGAACTGTATTGGAAAAAGCACAACTCAACTCTTTCATCAGTTTATCTGAGCTTATATCTGTTTATTAAATGGCTCAGGGACACCAATTATCATTGATTCAGGGTAGTGAAAACCCTTTTGACAGGGAAAATGAGATAAAGGAATATGAGTAGTTCTTACCTTGGATGATATTGTTGGAAGCATGGCATTACGTTCACGTACTACTTTCCCCTCCCGCCAGAAAGTCAAGTTAGCTCGTGGAAGCAACAGACCTGAATCTGTACACAGACACTTGACATCTGGACCAATCTTCTCAATGACTTCAAACCTCACCATTCCCCCATCCACAACAAGCTCATCCCCAACCATAACATCTGTTCAGCAAAAGATTAAGACATATCCAGATATGTACTAACAACTAGCAAAATCTTTTGCTGCACAACCAGCTAAAAAATAAAAGAGGAAACATCAAAGGGAAGGGACACACCAAGGAAATGTGGATAGAAAGTGATAACAGTGTTCTGGCGGTGAAAACCGATATGACATGGCACAAATCAACTTACTACAAGCTAAGAAATTAAGTGAAATTCTAGACCCTAATGGGTCTTGTGCTAGGAAATCAACATCTATTACCCTCAGCGAAGCCATCATAATTCACTGTAATGGTTCGTTCCGGCCTTAGGAAATCAAAAGCTCTGACAGTAAAGGTCCAGATCTCTCCATCCTGCGCCAAAAAATAAACTATGTAAAAGATCTTGGGCATGGTTGAATGCAGTGACAAAGTACTTTCTAGGCTCAAAAAGTCACATGAAGTAGCAACTAGCAAGTACTTGCGAGAAAAACATGTTAAGCCGTTTGCTGCTTCACTAAAATACCATCTGTCATTTTAAATTACTCATCTTCACATCAACAACAGTTACAAAAACTGAATCCCAGAACAATTTGGGGTCTGCTAAGATGAATCGTCACCAAGAACCGTCGAAGGTTTTAAAAACAATTTAAAAAACGAGTTTTAAAAATCATCATTTTAGCAAATTTCGAAATCTTCTCACACCAGTTAAAAAAACAGCAGGCTTAGCTTAATCCTAAGTTCCCTCCTACTCGAGTCGGAGGCAGAGACCAGGCACAATCCCTTTTAAGTTCTCAAGAAGAAGAGAATGAACTTCAAAACATGTTTATAAAAAAATAATTAATAAGGATTGCAATAAAGTAATTAGGCACCATCATCAACATACATTCTCTCTCTGAACTTAGCCATAACAAAATTTCTAAAAATAGAAGCCTCATCACTCTCAATAAGTGTTACCCACGTCTTATTAGGTCTCCTTCTACCCCCTTTACTACATCTTTATAACTCCATTTTTCAATCCTCTTAACAAGTGCATCACAGAGTCGCCTCATAACATTTCGAAACCATCGAAAGCAGTGCACTGCATCTTATGATCTTATCCTCAAAGTGTTACTCTCACCTACTCCCTCAGTAGTTCATTACTCAATGGGTCTCACCTAGTACGCCCACACATCCAAAATTGCATACGGATCTCAACCACATACATCTACTGGCTATGGCATTACTTAACCACTCAAACACTAAGTAAGATATAATAAAACAGGCTTTTTTTTGTTGTGTGATAGGATTTTTCTTTTAATATCAAAGGCATACCTTGATCACATCACATAAAAATTTCTGAGCGCTTGCCCACTTTAATCAACCAGCTTCAACTCTATGAGTTACATCTTCATCCAGTCCCTCCAATAGAACCCAAATAACAAAAAGAAAAACTATTCATCGAGAAAACATTGTCATCTAAAATTACCTCACCTATATACGTACCTCTTTCACTGCTAAACTTACAATCCATTTATTCATTTGTACTTCTACATAGTGTAAAACCCCTTGATCCCATGTTTGTCTCCACAAATCCAACTTAGCCACAACAGTCGTTCGTGTCTCATCACTCAAAATAATATCATCCATCAAAATTCATGCATAATAGTATATCATATTGAATTGAACTTGATAAATAATCCATAATTATGGCAAAAAAAAACATGAAACATGACCCTCGTAATGCGCACCCTAAAACAGTAACTCTATTCATTTCCCTAATGATGTCAGTTTACTCACACGAGACACATTGTTTTGTCGATATCCACCATCGAACATCCCTTAGTACTTTATCACATGTCTATTTTAGGTCAATAAAAACCATTTGGAGATCGTTCTTCTTATCATGATGCCTCTCTACTAATTGTGTCACAAGAATAGATGAAAAACCTCAATTGTCGACCTTTCCAAGCCTCACTGATTTTCCAAAATCTTCACACCTGTTGATATTTGCTCAATTACTTGCTCCTAGAGTTTCATAGCATGATTCATCAGTTTGATCTCGTACATTACTCTCTTCTTGTGTAGTGTACAAGGGTGCTCTACCTCAACTGATTTGGCATCTTCTTACTCCAAATTGTGTTGATAAAGGTTGTTAAACATCTTTACACCTCAATCAATATACTATCCAACCTATCATCTCCGATGCCTCATTAACTTTTTTTTATGAATCGGGCGCATAAACTCTTGCTTATGGAGCAACGTGGGAGCATGCAGCTGATTTTGTCCAGCAATTTTCTGATTTTCCCATTCCGTAGACTTGAGGAGAAATCTTTTTGGAGGGGGAAGTATTGATATGGGACTGTTAGTCACATGATCAGATATGTCTTGTTTCTCATTAGGCACCAAGAAGTTGTTAGCTAGTAGGCGGGAAAAGTAGTTGTGGATTCTATTAGAAGTTGTTGAGTTTGCTAGGAATTCTATTATGAGTTGCCAGAGAGTCACTTAGAAGTAGTTGTTAGCTGCCTATAAATAGCAACTAATTTGTAAAGGATGACATTCTGTTAATAATCAAACCCCTTCTTTTTCTCATCTTTTCTCACTCTAATATTGTATTCTCAAGAGTAGGAGCTTGCTCTTCTTAGATACAATTTAATTACTAATAGTTACTGTATTTTACATAATTCTGTACCAATTAATCATAGTTGAGCTTGCCCCTGTATACACAGAACCAATGTAAAATCAGCATGTATATAACATCGAACACTCTCTTATGTACCCAAAAAGTAATAATAAAACAAAATTAGATTTCAATGTATCCACACTTTTACCTCACAACTTAATAGCCATATGTCGAACTCGAGCACTTGCTTGCAGTTGCCACTCAATGAAGGCCAAAAACTATGCTATGTGCCACATTTTTCCTATTGATTGACCTCCCAGCTCAATGGATGAAACGCATAACATAGACGCTATATGCCTGGATTGGAAAGAAAACATTAAGGGGGAAATGGAGCTTAAATGAAGGAGGTGATGTATGGATGGAGGTGGAAGTAGTGGTTGAGGGAGGAAAAATAGGGGGTTGACCACTCAATTTGGGGGGAAATTATTACCCCAAATTGGGAGGTGGGTAACTATTACTCTCCTTTTTGGGGGTAACTATTACCCTCCTTACACCATTTTCCTCTTTCCTCCACCATCTCACCACCTCAACTCACTTATGTTCTCTTTAGCTTTTGCCCATAACCCCCTAATCATTCCCCTCAATACAAGCGACCCCAAAACTAAACCATATTAAGATAGTTGATGAGGAAAGTCTTAAATATACCATCTTCTCAAATACCATCATTTTTTTAATATCTTAAAGACAAAATTATGTTGGCCCAACAAAGACATATACACTCTAATTTGACTTGGTCTTGCACCAAACTTGATTTGAGTTAACTTGCAGAGAGCTCGTCCACTTTTATGATAAAAAACACGGTATTTTCTAAGGATTTGTGTTACAAATAATGTTTGAAAAAGGAGGAGAGGACAAATTATTAGATACATCTAAGATTACATGCTCTAACTTCAGGTATTTTTAATGTATTTTGCATAGTTTTTTGTGTACGTCCTGTATAAATTGGAGATATACAACATTTCCACTTAGTACATAAAAGTCTATCAAAGGTGCACAGAAAATACATAAAGATACATACAACCGTACAAGAATACTCAGATAGTATAATTCAAAACTAACAAGTACACGTATTCTCAAGTGTATGCAATATGTCCTGAGTAGATAAACGAACCTCAGCTTTGACCGAAGATTCACCACCAAGATCACCCATATGTATCTCGCTCCCTTCAGTATCCATCATGATAGCAACAGCATAGCCTTTCTCCTCATTCAACCTCCTAACACGCTCGATCACCAGCCGATGCCACTCCCGCGTGCCGTGGCACATGTTTATCCTAGCCACATTCATTCCTCCCACAGCAAGCGCCTCGAGCTGGTCGAACTCGCACGCGGCGGGCCCGATGGTGCACACCAGCTTGGTCCGCCGCGTGCTCCTGAACCCGTTCTCCTTCAACTCTGCCTCCGTCACCGCGTCCACCTCGATCGCTGTCGACAACAGGTCCGAGAATACGGATTTGAGGGGAGTTGTAGTGGGTTTGAGGGCAAAGGGGGTGACGTGGAGGGTGGAAGGAGAAGGAGGGAAGAAGAGTTTAGTTGGGGAGAGGGTGGGTATAGTGAGATTGGCAGTGATGAAATTCAGACAAGTAGACATTTTTGTTAGTTAGTTTCGCTTTGGAGTTCAACTTAGAAAGAATGAATGAATTTGAAGTAACACAGAGAGTGGTACTTTAGAGTTAGCTGCTGAGGAGAGTGGAAAGGTGCACAACTTTGGAGTTGTCGACGGATGACAGGGAGATGGACAGTTGCGCGCGGTAGTTTATAACGGAATACAAGTGTTTAGGCACGTGTCATGCACGGTCGGGCACCCGCGGGTTGTGAAGTTTTTAATTTTTGTTTGATTAAATATGATATTAACTAACAAATTATGAAAAATTTAGAAAAGATGAAAACCCGATACGAATGACCCTAATCTAAACCCGATATGAATGACCCTAATCTAAACCCGATGTGAAAACCCGATACGAATGACCCTATTCTAAACCCGACATGAATACCCGATACAAATGATTTTCATCTAAACTACCCGA
>CAAKMY010120080.1:319-27000 GCA_901111285.1 Corrigiola litoralis | reverse complement strand
TTATTTTGAAAAAAAACATAGTTCGAATTATTTTGAAACAAACCGCTATAGGTGGGATTATTCTATGCCAATTTTCCTTTAAAAGTAGTTTGAAAAGTCAATGTATTAAATAGATCGATTAGTTCGGACTTGGTAATTTCATGTGTCTGTATAGGTGAAGTTTGGTTATATACAAGGTCTTTTAATGACAAAAACATTGGGTTAAGTACACTTTTTTGGGAAATTAGTTGGTGTTGTGATATAAGGATAGGTAACTTAAGAAACGTTCATTAAGAAATCAAACGGCTCGTCATCACTCTAAATGAATAAGTGAACTTGGTAGTCTTATGTACAAGGCTATGTGGGAGCTTCACTAAATATTATTGTAACATCCCAATATTAGGAAAAGAGACTTCCCACATAAAAAAACTAAGGAGTACATAATGGATTCTACCCAATGCCCACCTTAGTATCAAAAACTTATTCACGGACTTGTATGAGGATAACGGACAATGGTTGGTCGAAATGTCTCATATCACTAATACTATTGATTTTGTAATTTTTTGACTTTCTAACAGAATTTAGTGGTATCACAAGCAATCACTTTTTTTAAAGGGATATATAATGATCAACTATATAGAGACATGACACAAGTTTTTAATATGTAAAATTTCGTCCATATATATGCTCTATATGCTTAGTATTTTATACTCCAGTTGATTTTGTAACAACTACTTGATCAATCTTATTTGGTTGCATCATTTAGTTCATTATATAGTACTTTATATTACAATTGTGATTTTGTAACAGATACTTCCGAAAATTCACATAAAAATATCATGTAGAGAGCAAGACCTAACTAAAATTTGAGCTCACTCTTGCATTGCACATTGGCGTTCACTACCTCGGCCAATGTAATGGATCCAATGTTAAGAATGAATATGCTGCAATGTCGATAATATTCTGTAAACATGGGCCAAGAAATCAAGTAAAAAAGCGAGCAAATCTCCATCGCCAGTTAGTGCCATATGCTCCTTAACCATGCAAGTTCATCTTGGTTCTATTTCAGGATGATCCATTGCCAAAACACAGCTCATTCGACTAAATATTGTTAGGGGCTGCGCGAACGCAGGCCCCCACTGTCACAAATTATGACGTACACTCTCCCAGCTTGGGGACAGCGTTTAGCAGGCGCAGCTCCAAAGTGCAATGGAGGCCACCAGCCTAGGCCATGGGTCTTATAGATCACCCATTGACCCCGCCCAGGTAAGTAAGTTTTCACATCATCACATCATTGTTTTTATACTCCATAGGCTGTTCTCCTCGTATTTAATAACCGATGTGGGACATAAGAAGAATTTTTTTAATCACTAACTCTTAATGCTAGCTGTACATGGAATATATTCCCGTTTCTTAGTCCCATTACAGTTCTACAAACAATATAATTCAAAATTTCCTATTTTCTTAACAGGCTAAGCCAAAAATACCACTATACAAAACAAGATTTAGGAAATTAATAAATCCTAACCAACGAGATATGGTCAGGGTTAGATTCTTACCCATGGGAATGGAGCACGTTTTAAGCAAGATCAATAGAGCATCCACGGCAAAAGGTATTAGTCACTACCGTCAGTGGTAGAACCCTGGGTTAAAACCCAAAAAAAAAACTTTTTAAAGTGGATATAGTTTATTTTTTGGTATATTGAAGCAAGTAGCAATTAATGCTGCCAAAGGGTGGATTTAGAGATTCGACTCTTTAGAAAATTCTCATGTAAATTAAACTCTCGACCACTATGCCTAACCTCGAAGAGGTAGAAGTTTTCAACACTATTCTCATGCAGGTGGAATTCTCAACCACTAGGACAACCTATGAAGCACCACAATCAACTATATAACTTCTCCTGCCCATGCTTGCATGTCATCCATTGATTCATTCATCCAAATCCAAATATCCAATACAACTCGGGGGAAAACATTGTTGTCACTAATGACAAGGCAGAAAAAACCTCTAACAGCGACAAGCCTTCCTTCAGAAATCGTAATTGACATATTACTAAGACTATCAGTGAAGCACCTATCGCAATGCAAGTGCGTATCAAAAGAATGGTACAATCTCATAAGTAGCTCAGATTTCATCAAACTTCATCTTGACAAATCCCACGAAACCAACTCAAATCGGTCCCTTGTTGTACACAACCCCGACGATTTCCTTCACTTTCTTGAAGATATTGACTCCCCTTCTCAAGCCACCAAGTTGGTTTTGCCTAAAAAACACAAGTATGAGAAGGTCGAAATTATAGGTTCGTGCAATGGCTTGGTTTGCCTAGTGGTTACCGCGAAATTCAAAAGTTTGGTTATATGCAACCCATCAACACGTACCTTTAAGGAGATCTGCAATCCCCACGGCATAGAAGATCTTAATAAGGGACGTGTACATTACTTAGTATGCGGGTTTGGATATGATCATCAACATGATGATTATAAAGTCTTTGTGATACGTAGAATCAAGGGAGAGCATTTGTATTTGTATAGCTTGAAGACCAATTCATGGAGGGCTCCTCGTGAATATTCCTGCAAATATTATGAGCCCCTTAGTCTTTGCCGCAAGCATGGTCTATTTGCAAAAGGCAACTTACATTGGGTTGTTCAGAAATATCCTGACGACAAACTGCTTCGAATTGCTCGATTTGATATATGTTCAGAACGCTGGGTCGATACGATAGACTTTCCCGTAGACATCAACGCTAATTTTTATAATAACGATGACAAATACAAAAACAAAACCCCGGGTATATATTTAGGACTATTAGATGGATGTTTGAGCTTTACTACTCAAGACTGTATTTCTTGCAGCATTTGGATGATGAAGGAGTATGGAGTCCAAGAATCATGGACTAGATTATGTCGTTTCAGGACGGAACTAATTATACCAAGATTCATATCGCCATGTTCTCCTATTGCTTATTCCAAAAGCAAAGGCAAAGTTCTGGTTCGGGATAATAATAGGTTATTTTGGTTCAGTCTGCAATCGAAAACAATCGAGGTATTTGGTCATGACTTAGATTTTTGGGGCTCACCAGTTGAGTTTTGTGTTGGAAGCCTTGTTTCCATTCCAGGGAGGTCTCCTATACTGACAAGACAAAGACCCAAGAATGAATCAGCAAGACACGACGTCCCAGGTTCGAATCCTTATACCCCTTCCCCCGCAACATTAGTTGCTCCAATGTACCAAAAAAAATAAAGACACGACGCACGAGCTGTAGTGACAAGGCAGAGACGCAAAAAGGAATCGGCGAGAAGAAATGCAGAGGCTCGGCATGAATTACGCTGTATCTTGTAGACAGAAAGCTTTTTGATAAGGACTAGGCTAATGTGAAGCTATAATCAAAATTGCTTTATGTGCTAAAATTTACAGACTTCATTTGTCTCTTATCATTTATTTATCTATTTATTATTTTCCTTAGTGCTAAATTACATGGTTTAAGAAGATAAATGGTTGAGAAATCATTCGCAATTGACATTAGCCTCGCCTTCAGATGTAGCTATATAATGGAGTAGTACTGTAGTATATAGCTACAATCTTCACTAATTTCATTATTTCCCTTGGGATTGAGTTAAGTGAGGAGCAAAACTTGAATATGGAATTGTAAATTCAAAGTTAAATGCCAATTAACAATTCTCTCCCCTTGGAATGCTAGGCATATGATAACAGAAGGCTAAATCATCAATACAGGAGGCTGCAATCCAGTGAAACATCGGTTGTTGCAAACTTTGTTAGACCATCAATGCATTATATAACTCCTTGTGCTTATCCATGAAATAGCAAGTGATTGGTATAATTCAGATCTACTGGTCAACTGAAATAACCTTTATATGGTTGCTTAAATCCGACTCCTGTACGGGTAATGATGATGTTTGTTTTTTCCATCAAGGTATCAACTACCTCGTTAGTCCCTCTGCCCCAGCGTGCAATCGTTAGTAGTTAGGGAGTAGTGACTAGAGAGTAGCAATGTAGCATATTGTTGTTTCAGCCCGAAGATCTTTTGTATCCCTGCAAGGCGATTATTTTGTCAAGATTAATGCCCACACCCCCGAACACAGTTGTGTCAAGATTACACCCACAACTCTGTTGTTTGCAAGGTGATGAACATCAATGGTGAAAATCTCTGTTATGCATTCTATGTGCAACATCAGAATTTCTACATTCGCGAAACCATGTGCAACAACATAGACCCCCCCCCCCCAGAAATTAAATACAAAATTAGCATTTTAAAGCAGTAAGACTTCCTTATAAGAATCAACGCAAATATTAGACACGTTTATAACTAGCATACAACAATGAAACATTCAGCGTCAAGGAGTTCCATTTACTACGAATCTTAAACTACACTGAGCAAATATGACTCGGCTACTCACCTAACCTTGTATTCCATGTCGGGCTAAGGAACATTATGACAAAAGAACTCCTCTAACAGCACGGCTTGGTGACAATTTCCAGAATATGTTAGCCACCAGCCCCCATATTCTGTCGAGATCTTAGGCCACATCTTAAAGCTTATCTTGCTGGAGGTGGAGGCGGCATATTGTTCTTCGCCAATCCCAGCCACGCAAATATAGAAACCCCAAGAATAGCCCATCCCATCACATACATCGTAGGTGAAATCACTGACTTTATTCTTCTTTGTACAGTCTGGCAAATAAAAGCATAAACCATTAAATAATTGCAGTGTTGACACAGCGAGCACAAACAATTGTAAATAGTTCAAGTTAGACACATATCAAGATCAGATAAAGTTGTTTGGTTCAAGCAGGAAACAGAAAGGGATATAAAAAGGATCAAATAGACTGTTAGCCTAAGTCTTCATACAGTAGTTGGTGACTTGTTTCCAAGACCGAACGGGGTTTCATCACTGCCCAGCCTGATTTGATTGTTTAACGTGACGTCCACCACCCTCTCAATCGCCAACATGAGAATACAGAGTGCAAGTTATCTGAGAATTTTTCAGATGCATCAGGCTTGCCACATGCCACCAATTCATAGTTCAAATGTTTTACTGGGTGGCATATACCTGAAGGATTTTAGATGCATCAGTGTAACCTTAATAGTGTGCTTACTACCTGTATTGTGCACTTTAAAGTGACTAGTATCAAATTAAAATTGTACGGTCTCATACAATACTTAGCGTAAAGATTAAGTTGGGTCTTTGAAGGGGTTGACATCTCGCAATTTTTGGTTCTTATATCAGTACTGTGCTGTGCAGAGAATCGAAAGCCCTTTCGCAATGGAGTGAGCCAGGTTTCGATGCTAACTCAAAAATTTACCAATTACTAACTGTTCTATTGGATACTATGTACGATGTGCTTTCAGTTGTCTTCAGTTTCTTGATCATTGACATGAGTCTGGTTTCATTCTGGTTCTTAAACGGATTGACGTACCAATTCGGCTATTGAGGCACCAAAAAAAAAAAAAAAAGTCGGCTACAGGGCCTACAGCTTTATAGGAGGGCCTTCATACATGTATTACTAGTATATAAGCTTTACTCCTTGTGTTTATATTGGACTATTAGGACTTGTTTGGTTGAGTGTAATGCAATCACCATTGTAATTACCCAATTTAGCCTGAAAAAAAGTGGAGAAATTAGGAGAGAGAGGGAGGAGTTGCAATCCCACTACAAACTAAGAGCTCCTTATAGTACAAACTCATGTAATAGTCAAAGAAAAGCAAAACCTATGTAATTACCATTACATGAGTGAAGATAATCAAACTCACCCCCTCCATGTTAGTCTCCATCCTTCATTTTCACTTCTATTTAAACTAAACAAACTCCTTTACATTACAAGGTTGATAACACCCAACTAAACGTACGTAGCCTTAGTGTTAGTATTGGATAGCTAATGTCGGCAGTATCTCGCCACAAGAAACATCCAGTTGAACCAAACTGATACCATTAAAAAGAAAGCATGAGCATTGCACACAAAGGACTGAAATGAAGACCTTTGACAAGTTCTATTTTCAGGTGATTGATCAACCTCTATTATATGCTGATACAGCCTGAGAAGATTGATTCTAAACTTATACGGAGTATCTTATAAAAAAAACTGCTGGATGAGATGTTGTCCTAATGCTGATGTGAACTATTTGCTGACAGTAGTTTTTCTAGGATATAGCTGGTGTAAACTAAATAATCCAATACATATTGAGGACTTTGCAACTCCCCTAACGTTTCATGTGGCATAATGGCATTGCTAAGCTTATTCGCCATCTCGATCAAAAGATTGACTATATTAAACGAAGTCTGGACTACTATTATCAAATTAAAAAAGAAAAAAAAAAAAAAAAAAAAAAAAAAAAAAACAAAGCTTACAAGTTACCGCTAAACAAACCATATGAAAACCCTTTTTTGTACTTGGGAACTTTGGACACATTAGTGGAGTTTCGAAAGTTGCCGAAAGTTCATATGAAGAGTCCCTGTAGGTCTAACTAATGTTTGATCTCAGAGTCCCAGTAGGTCTAACTAATGTTTAAGCTCAAAAGAGTAAGGATGGCCCAATAACTAGGAGTTAACATGTCAATGCGTACAGAAACACTTTCAACTAAATTCCATACGCATGGCATCAATTTAGCTGTTAATTAGTTAGAGATTCCTATGATTACAAAAAGAAAGAAAAAAAAAAGAGTTCACTGTACTTACTAGTTATTACTTCGTATTACGGAGTAGGATTCTTCCTCTGTTCTTGATTTTGACATACAAAGAGAACCCTTTACAGATAAATCAACATTAACATTCATTCCTTAAAACAATGGAATGTTTCGGCAATCCATTATGAACGAAAGAACGGAACTGAAAACAGAAAATAGACCATAACATAGGAATTCAATATTTCGGAAACATGAACAATAGAATAGATGCAAGATGCAATTATCATAATAATTTAATCCAAAGACAATGATACTTAAATATTGAAAACAACAAAATCATTGCAATACCTAGTGGCTAATACAATAGAAAAATAAGGTAAACTAAACTGACACCATAAGCTAAACTAAAATTCGACGTGCGCAAGAATGCCATTAATATTGTCGCCATGGAGAGGTAAAAAAGTCATGATTTCCTGGAGCCTGCTAACAACGTCGTCCCTAGCCTTAACATCATATAGAAAGTTGATGCATGATTTGCTAACATCAAATAATTTTGTTGCTTTGGAGATCATATCTTGCCTCCTAGCCTCTTTATCGTCCTTGTTACCACCTCCAAGATCATAACTTTCTTCCGCGATGTCACTCAAATTCACTAGCGCGTCTTTTTGAATCAAATCTGAGCACTTCTGAAGAGCCGATATCTCTTTGTCCCATATTTCAGGTTGTTGAGAGAGGTTAATAACATTCGTAGAGGTAGACTTAGCAGTTATTGTGGCAGCCTCAATTGCGAGACGGACAAGTTTCTTGTCATCAGAATTCACTCGGTCCACTACAGGGATGAATGTATCGAGACAGAAGAGTGAACCAGGGATGTTTTCACAAGATTTTATTAGGTACTCTGCGTTGGGTGTGTAGCTAGCTAGCGAGGGCGAGAAAAACAAAAAGAACAAGATTAAGACGTAGGGAAGGTATTTGCTTATTGCGGCCATGTTGTACGTGAGTATTAAAAGTGGTGATGGGATGGGAGACGATTTGACAAAAGGCATAATGGCTCTGTATATATAGTTGGTGATAAGAGGAGGTGTTTGTGGTAAATTCCAATTGTATTTTGCAAGAGATGTGTTTGTGTAAGATAGAAAGATAGATTGGTTGTAAGAGAAGTGTTTTATGTAAGATAGGAATCGGAATTGTAGTTATGTAAGAATTTTTTATTTTTTTTGACAAAGCTTAAATAACATAAACTACAAAACTAAGGAAAGTATTTGTGTAACATATAAATTCGAATGGTAATGGGAGACTGGCAGTGGTTAATTAAAACCGTGTGGTAGGTAACACCAATTTGTGTTAGAACTATCCTTCTCAACTTCTGTAATGTGTTTGAACTATCCTTCTCAACTTCTGTAATGGTAGGTTGAAGTTGAGTTGGTTAATGACTACAGCAGTACAGCAGTACAGCAGCAGTAAGCGAGTCATCATACCGTCAATATATTTAATTAGTACTTCTTCCCTCCCGCGAAGTTTAAAAGCTTGGTTATATGCAACCCGTCAACACGTACCTTCAAGGAAATCTCCCATCCCCACGGCATAGGAGATATTAACGAGGGACGTGCACATTACTTAGTATGTGGGTTTGGATATGATCATCAAAACGATGATTATAAAGTCTTTGTCATACGTAGAATCAAGGGAGAGCGTTTGTATTTGTATAGCTTAAAAGACCAATCCATGTAGAGCTCCTCATGAAACTACTCCCAAATATTATGAGACCCTTACATCTAGCCGCAAGCATGGTTTATTTGCAATAGGCATGTTACATTGGGTTGTTCTCAAATATCCTGACCACAAACTGCTTCGAATTGCTCGATTTGATATATGTTCAGTAGGCTGGGTGGATATGATCGACCTTCCCTTAGACATCAACACTCAACGAAACGATGATCAAGGTCCATATTTAGGACTACTCGATATGCATGTTTGAGCTTTAGTACTCATGACTATAATTCAAGTGACATCTGGATCATGAAGGAATACGGAGTCCAAGAATCTTGGACTAGATTATTTCGTTCTCCGATGCTATCTGTTGGAGGTTATAATTATAAAGGGCCATGTTTAATGTTTTCCTATTGCTTTATCCAAAAGCATATGCAAGGTTTTGGTTTGGAGTCATCACTGTTTCTTTTGGTACTGTCCAAAACCGTTTACATGCGGGACATATGACCTTGACTCAGATTTTTGGGGCTCACCAGCTGAGCTTTGTGTTGAAAGCCTTGCTTCTCTTCCAGGGAAATCCCCTACGATGACAAGACAAAGACGTAAGAAAGAATCAGCAAGAAGCGGCACTGAGGCTCGGCAAGAACTACGCTGTATCTTCTAGATCAGTAAGCCATTTAATCAGGACTAAGCTTAGGTGAATCTTTACTCTAAATTGCTCTGTGTGCTATAACTAGACTACGTTTGTCTCCTACTCTGTATAATGAAGTTATTTATGCTGCTATGCATTATCTTCCTTAGTGCTAAACTGCATGAGACAAAATGTTGAGAAATTATTCGCTATCTCAGCTTCAGATGTAGCTTTACATGCTATATGCTCAACTATAGGTGACACTTTTATTGGTTATACGTTATGATTAGTGTATATGCTATTTATACTACTGGTGAATATGTATTCTATACTTTGGAGAATATACACTTTATGTGAATATGTATGTTATCTCAAGTATATTAAGGTTTATTGATATATACACCATATTGATTTATATGATGTCTTTTTATTGTGGTAATATAATACATGATGAGTCATACAGTGATAACTATCTGTCGTGGACATTAGCATCTTCAATTTGAAAAAGATAATCTTGTCAAGATTAATGCCCGCAACCCCCGTCCACAGCTGTTTCGAGATTATAACCACGTTTTCTATTTTTTGCAAAAAGATGAACATCACTACTAAATTTGTCACGCTTATTGCCCACAATCTTTGTAATTAGCAAGTCTCTGATATGCAAATATGCATCATATAAATTCGCACTACTATCCTTCCCCACAACTGACTCTGTGTGCAACATCAGAATCATACATCTGCAAAACCCTGTGCAACCACCACCACCACCGCCGCCACCACCCAATAAAAAGTACAAATTTCGGAATTCAAGCAGTAAAGCTTCCTCGTGACATTATTTCAAATGATATCTGTGGGTTTAATGTAAAGTCATCAAACAAACTGTGGAGCGTCGAGAATTGCTCCAACAAGACATAGAAACAAAACAAAAATTGGAGACATCTATAGCCAGAATACATCAATGAAAGATCCAGCCTTAAGGAGTTCGATTTACTACGATACTTAAACTACACTGAACAAATATGAGTCGGCTACTCACTTAACCTTTAATTCCATGACAGACAACCTTTATCACAAAGAACTCCTCAAACAGCAGACTTGATGCCAAATTCCAGAACATGTCAGCCATCAGCCCCCATGTTCTGTCGAGAAGTTGGGCCATATTTAAAGCTTATCTTGCTGGAGGTGGAGGCGGCATATTGTTCTTGGCCAATCCCAGCCACGCAAATATAGCGACCCCAAGAATAGCCCATCCCATCACATCGTAGGTGAAATCACTGACTTTATTCTTCTTTATCGCAGTCTGGAAAAAAAAAAAAAAAAAACCACTAAATAATTGCACAATTGACTGACACAAGCACAAACTATTGTTATAGTTCGAGTTAAACTCATAGATCAAAATCAGATAAAGCTGGTATAAAAAAGATCAAGAAGGATTAGACTAAGTCTTCATACAATAGTTGGTTCCAAGACAGCAAAAGGGTCACAGTACTTCGCCCGACTTAATTGCTTAGCCTGAGGTTCATCACCCTCTCTGTTGCATCAACCACCAAGAGGTTCAGCATTGTCAACTGAAAATCATACCTTTTTCACTCATTTCTTCTCTACCTTGCCCTCCACATAGCCACGGCCAGGCAAAGCAAGGGACTCCCCAGACGTGGAGCCACCAATTCAAACAACCAATAGTTGACCATGGTAGCCTCCACTGCTAATCGCTCAATGAAGATGGTAAAAGATAGCGAAGGCACAGCTCCGCCTGGTAAAACTTAAGCAGGGGCAGCCAAACAAGGTGAAGAGGGTATGACCTTGATGCCATTATGGATAAGAGAGAATATCAAAACAGAAGCTAGTGACAACTAAGAGGGAAAGGGATTGGTTGCAATGGAGATAAGCAAGCGGCAGAAGACACAGTGAACTGCCGTATAGCTAACATGAGACTACAAAGTGCAGATGGAGGTGACAGTTTTTTTTTTTTTTTTTGGGGGGGGGGGGGGGTCAGTTGGGTATGGGTGCTACAGGAACAAGCGACAACTGGGTGTATGGCTCTCTGTTGATCCAGATCACACCCCACACTCACACCTCACCATATCCCCATCCATGACGACGACATGCACACATACAATTAAGTAACTTTACCTCCCCGTGTACCCCCGCCCCACCCCTTCTATTTATTTATCACAATCCTACCCCTATCCTCCTTTCTAAGACCTCAAACTACCACCATTCTAGGAGCCTTCCCCCTTGGGTCTCTCCCTCAACACCCCATTCTCCACCACTACAAGTTCGACCCCCCAACTGCTAACTCCGGATACCCTCCCCCTACTCTCCACTCAGCTTCATGAGTTAAAAGTAGGTTAAAAACAACCCTAACTTTGGTTAGAAAATTATGTCAATGAAACCCAGAAAACCACTCTGTGGGAGTGTGCCAGGCTATATCCTTATCATGATCAACAATTTGGAGTCCACAAAAATCCAAATATGTTACCTTTGTAGAAGTCGAAGATGATGGTCCACCCAAGAACTGTTGACCAAAAGGCTGCGCTTTGCTGTGGATCTCAGCGTGTAATTCCGGAGCCTAAAACATGTGAAACAACTCCATGAGAAATTAAGAACCATAAAATACGAATAATCAACAAAGCACAAGCATCTAGCCAATGCAATGCAAATTGGACCATGAAACAAAAAATACGCAACCAGCAGACATGATCAGAATATTCAGCATCATCAAATCATTAATACATTCCTAGAGTGCAAGAGCATTGGTATATTGCTAGAGATGGCAGACAAATACTTGCTATGCAGCAGAGTAGTCAAGCAAATTATTTAAAAAAACTATCAGCCTTGGAACCACAGAAGCATAGGATTGTGGAAAGGCTACAGCTATGACTAGATATACCGGATACAATTTATAAACACAAGCTGGCATTCATACCGATTTTATTTCTTAGAAAATCATGAAAAAAGGACACGGAAAGGAAGATATACTTCCACCACAAACCACAGAAGACTCACACTATCCTTTTCTGGGAAAAGGGGGGGGGGGCGTATACTGTTGCTTTTGTTGTACCTGTCCGGCACAGCTGGGAGTTTGAGGGTCTGAGAAAAGTTAAGAGGCCAAAAAGCTACTAGCAAGCAAGGGCACTCGGGAGTTAAAAGTGTGAAACATAGAACCCTATGATCTCTCAGACAGCAGAGACATCTAGCCAAAGCATCACACTTCAGTGGCAATGCAATCAGCTTGTCAAGTACTCAAGTCTACTCGAGATATGTAGCCGTCCTCACTTTGGCATAAACTGATTATCGCCCCACATTGAAATTTGGCAATAACAAAAAACACAAACTGCAACAAAAAATGATAGAAAGTCTTGATCTTCTACTTTCATCCACCACATAATTAAGAAACCAGATTCATATTTCATTCACTTACAATTTAGTCGTATCACCACTGACACAACCATAGTTTATTACTGATATATACAAGGATGTACAAAAAATTACAAATACAGGTCCAAATTATAAAGAGTATTTCTACTTAATATATGATTATGTACCTTTGCAGAAACTTCCAAGGACTTCCTATACAAATCATTGTCAGGCTCCTATGACAAACAAGGGAGACAGTGTTAACACATAAATCTCTAGCCCGAAATCCAAATCAATCAAAACAAAAAGATTAGTCCTTTTAGTTATTCTTCTACCTCGTCAACAGCTTGCTGAAAGTAGTCAGCAGCCTTATGGAAGAAGGGTTTAGCATCTTCTATATCAGGAATCAAAAAAGCCTGTGTCGTGTGTGCATTCGCCAAGCACCACATTGCATCATGTTTTTTTGGATTTATCGCCAATGCTTCCTCCAATTTCGATGCCGCATCTTCAATAAATTCGATCCAACATATTCATAATCATTAGACCAATATAAATTTTCAGAATTTATGCAAAAAAGACGGTCTAGTTTTAACTTAAATGTCGACTTCGTCACACTTTAAGTTAAAGCGGCCACTATTTATCAACACTGTAAATCAAAATGACCACTTTAAGGCAAAAATGACCACTAATCACTGTAAAATGGTCTAACTTTAAAATGAAGGTCTCATACAAAACTTTTTGCTTCCCCTTTTCGATAAATAACATGAGAACCAATAAAAACCTAGCAATAACATTACAAAACCACGATGAAAGACCCGATCTTTCTACACAAATTATTTAAAAAAGACAACTCAAAATTAGACCTAGACACAAATTGAGTTATAAGTAGCTACTTTTCATTAACAGTGTAATAAAAATGACAATTTTAAGCCAAAAAGTGACCACTTTAAAACCGTCTAATCTTAATGGTCTCATACAAAAGTTTTTGATCTTTCTACTACTAAACAGCATTAGAAACAACAACAACAAAAATCAAACAAATCACATAAAAGGGAGTAAAAAAGGGTACCAGTAAGCATTTGCCTGGATTCACCAGGGGATTGAAACTGAGACAACTCGATCAAAGCTCCTCCCCATCTCGTCAAATTCTGCACTCCGACAAGATCATTAACGAATATCAGTACAGTAACACTTAAGGAAGATGGTCTCACGCCACAACCAAACTCACTGATACCATTTTGGGGGGTGAGCTAGCAACTTAACACCCTAAAAGCTCATGTGGTCATCACAGTAACACCGTCTTACCAACTAAAATATCAAACTCTACTCTCCAACAAAATTAATTTAATCGATATAAGTACACAAAACACTTAGGTAACACAGTCTCACAGTACAACCAAACTCACTAATAACATTTTGGGGGTTGAGCACCTTAAAAGCTCATGTGGGTCACGACTGCAAGATAGTAAATTATTAGGTGGTTCCGGAAGCATGATATAATTTCTGCTTTAATACCGTCTTACCAACTAAAATCTCAAATTCTACTCTCCAACAAAATTAATTAACCAATACCAATACACAAACACTTCGATAAGACGGTCTCACGGTACAACCAAACTTTACTATTACCATATAGGGCTTGAGCTATCAACTTAACACCAACAGTAAGACCTTCTTACCAACTAAAGCCTCAAATTCTATCAATATAAGAACACAAACACTCGGGTAAGACGGTCTCACGCTACGACAAAAGTCACTATTACCATTTGGGGTTTAAGCTATCAACTTAATACCGTAAAAGCTCATTTGGGTCAATACAGTAAGACCGCCTTGCCAACTAAAATCTCCAATTAAACTCTCCAACAATATTAATTCCATCAAAATAAGCACACAAACACTTGGGTAAGACGGTCTCACACTACAACCAAACTGCACCATTACCATTTGGGGTTTGAGCTATCAACTTAACACCTTAAAAGCTCATCTGGGTCAATACAGTAAGACCGTCTAACCAACTAAAACATTAAAAAAAAAAAAAAGTAAAAATACAAAAAAAAAAATTAAGGGAGGAGGGAGAAACTGACATCGGCGTCAAGAGGGTTTTTGGCGTATGCGGATTCGGCGGACTTGCGAGCGTGGTCGAAGAACATAAGGCGTTCGAAGTCACCAGTCATGTCCATTTTTCTCTTCTTTTTTTGCTTTTTTGATTATTTGTTTGTTGATTTAATTTTCAGAAGATGAACAAGTAGAAGAGACGGCTGGTTGTGATATGAGTATATGAAACCCAACCAACTCAGGTTTTTCGGGGGTTTTGGAGGTGTTAATTTTGGGTTTTACTTTAACTCGGGCCATTTTATATGAGATCGTCTAATTATAAAAATTTAGGTTAAAGCTAAAGTGAGCTTGAAGGAAACTCGTTTAGGTTGATTTGTTTGTTTTTTAGCTAAGGATAGTTTTATTTGAGATCCTCTAATCTGTGTCAAATTTTAGGTTAAAATTAAAGTATTTAGCTTGAAGCGTACTCATCTACTTTAAAAGTTAAAAGTTGACGTTTTTGATACAGGAATTTCGTGTTGTTTGTATTAGTTGGGTTAAAATGCCCTTATGTTTGGTATTTGGGATGAAAGAATGAGGAAAGCGTTAGGTCAGCTTGACAACAATGCTTATTTTTTCATTAAAAGATATGATAATTTTAACTCAATTTGTGACTCGGTTTGATTTTAAATTTACAAATATCTAGGTAGGACAATCTAACTATAACGACATGAGAAGCACATATGTGTAACTATAATTTATGATCAAATAGTCTCTCACAAAGTAAAATTGTTTTAAGTTAACTTATAATGAGATCGTCTCTTAAAAAATGTTGTTTATTTAGATCTACTTCCGTGGAGAGTGTATGTCTACTTCCTTTTAGTAAAAAAAAAAATCTAATTAATAGACAAATATAAGTTCAAAGCAAAAACAAGGTTGAAAATATATTTAAAGATAAAAGATAAGCACAAATCGGTTAGTACTTGTTTCTGAAAATAAGGTTAAGGATAAGGGAAAGTTATCCCCGATGACGTAGTTAGGTATAACTAAAATCTAGCACAGAGGTCATCACTCATCAGCAAGGAATGTTCTATGGAAGAGTTCAGTTTGGATGTACTTCATTGCGGATATTTATGTCATCTTTCTCCGTATTTCCGAGTTCCCAGTACTATGGGAGTAAGGGTTAGGATACATGTTGCAACAGTTCAACCCCCTTTCACTATAGATGCAATCAGTAGCAAACATGCCAGGTGGACGTTACAAACATACTTCCTTAAAGGGTCAATTCAAAGGACAAATCAAGCCTCTGCGAATCTTGTTTACAGAGTTCCTCGTATACTCTCACAAACTTGAGACACATGCAAAAGTCAAACTAGTTAGCAATTCCCCATGATTGAGCTTCTGCAACTCCATGCAAAGAATCTTTTTAAGTACAAATAACTTGGCGAGGGTGGACGAGGGTGAGGAACTCTACTCATTGTAAATCATGTACATTTCAGAAAAAATTCGAACTGGCTCCAGCCAAAGGCAAGGGTGCATTGAGAATAACAAGATTGAACTATAATGTGTTTTGCGCCATTTTTTGAAGCCAATGGAGCTAGAGTTGAAACGTGATCAGCCTAGAACTTTAAATTGTTGAATACAAGGAATGTTGCAGCAGTGAACTAATATGCCAACTGTGCTATTACATAGGAATTTACATTAGATTAGCAAGAAAACTAATGTTGATGCAGTGGAGGCCTTTTCTCTATCAACTCGTACTGGAGCACAAAGTTATCCTGTCAACGAAATACACGTAGTTATTCACAATGTCACAGAAAATATTTGATTTTGAAAGGCCATACCTTTCTTGTCTGTTGCCATGTGTTTGGATCGAATGACTTGTAAGACCCTCTCTCATATGCGTGATTTTTGACAAGAGGCTCCACGTCAGGAATCTTCGTCAACCATATCCGAAGCTCTTTATGGTAAAACCAGCCTCTCCTGTAACTGCAAAATGAAACACCTACCTTTCAGCAAATTCAGAATTTTGCTGGGTATAGAGTTGTGCAATGCATACTATGATCATGACACACACAAGGGAGATCAGCTCGGTGACTCATAACAAAGAGCAAACTTTCATTTGGCCGAAAAAACATACAGTTCAGCTGCTGCATATAACTGGGCTTCATCCTTTGGCATGCTGCATCACACCGGGAGGAAGGAAGGGGAAGAAAAAAAAAAAAAAAGGTGAGAAAAAGTTGAGTCCTAGACAAAAAGCAAAAAGACGAAGACAAGGAAGGAATGAGACGGACCCACCTGTAGAAAATGTAGAACAATGTTTCCGGGCGAAACTTCATGAAGTAAACATACTGCAGGCAGCCCAGAACCAGACAATAAGATGATGAAAAGACTATTAGTACATCAAAACAGCCTATACTAAGGAGAAGCTTACTTGTAACGATGGAGCTGGTTTTGCATGGTAACATTCAGGAACAACAAACTCAGGATCCCCCTTAGTAGCTTCATCAGACCAAGGAGAACCAAATGTTTTATGAAGGTCTTCAGAAGAATTCAAATTTAGTCCCAGTGTTGTTAGATCGATCCCAAGTGCAAGGGAAGTCAGATCAGGATCGCTCATCCTTACCACTCCCAACAACCCCAATAACCCAAACGGATCAGAAGCAGCTTGTGTTGCCTGGACAGGCTTGACTCCCTGATCCCTAAATGACTGGTTCGCTGCTGGCATCTGCCGCAGACGAAACTGAGATGGGCTTTTTTGTTGATACTGCTGCATCTGCTGGTCAAACGATGACATACCCGAAATTGTGCTTAAATCATTCATAGACCTCATACTATTATCAGCTAGCCCGTTGCCCTGGCAGAAACAATGAGATAATGTGTCGGTGTCAGATCAAGGAAGAAGACTACTCCAGTCATGCCCACAAGTAACCGTCACTTTTATAACTAATCTAGTTATCATCAATAGAAAATTCAAAGATACATTGAATTGCCACAAGAACAACCCGTAGTACACTCTCTTTGTATTTCTACACATTTAAGTGTGGAAATGATGCATAAAAGGCTTGTATTAAAGCAAAACCAACAAGGCTTGTCAGCATCAACAGCTTAAAAAGATAAAAATGCATCAACTCTGAGCAATTTGTGAAGCAAGACAAAAGTGCAGTCTAGCAGACAAGACCCAATGTTATCATATCACAACTAGTTTGTGATATAACTCATTAAGCATCATTTCCAGCTACCCTTCCAAATAATGTGAGCTATATCTCACTATCTCAGGTAATTACCATTCAGAATTTACTGTACACAAGGAAACACTCATCTCTCGAACTAATATCCGAAACCAAAGATACATTTAGGTTGTTTTCCTTGCTCACAAAATCAAAGATACATTTACCTTCTAAAAGACATACTCCCTAAGAATCTCTTACATCAGAGAGGGGGGGGGAGGAAGACATCTCTCAAGTGAAATAAAAGCACCCCAACTTACTCGGCCATCAAAGACTTCATTCTCATCAACCTGGTTATGGTCACCACTAAATTTTTGTAATATTACCTCCATTTCTTTCAATTCTGTACGTTTTCGAAGTCATACTTTGACCATCAATAACTCAAGATATACAATGGAAAAAATAATAAATCTAGAATGGTCATACTTTTATCTAATTATCTAACAATACTTGTATATGATTATACTCCCTCCATCCCACTAGATAGTTTACGTTTGATTTGAATATGTGAGAGGAATTCAAACCAAATGTAAACTACCTAGTGGGACGGAAGGAGTATTATTTTTATTTTTTTCAATTATATATCATGACTTATTAATGGTCAAAGTATGAGCTCAAATAGTGTCAAAAGCTAAAGTAAAGAATTGAAAGAAACGGAGGAAGTACCATCCTACTATAGTACAAAACCAAACAAGCATGTAAGGTGACCTCCTCCATAACACCAAGGTAGTGACTAAGTGACCAAAGAGTTATTTCTTTGCAAAATATCAACTAATAACATTACAGGTAAATCTGCAATCGAAGTAAGCTTTGAGGACACTGAGACAGAGAAATCAGCGACAGCCAGATATCTGACTACTTTGTTCCGAAATAATTAAGCTCGTTTTTCATATTAAGAGCTGAAATATCATCAACTGATACAATGAGCCTTTGAAAACGCACCTGGATATGGAAGGTTGCATTCAAAGATGGGAACATATCTGATCCATGCATTTGCATAAGTCTCTGATTGTTTACAGGTCCAAATGAGTCACCGCCGCCACTAACTGATGGCATATGTTGCTGTTGTTGCTGTGGGCGATGTGAAGAGTATGTACCACCTAGAGTGAAACCACCAGACCTTCCCATCTGCTCATTATAATCCACTAATTATAGTTAGTATAAGTATTATAAGGAATTTCTTTTATTACTATAAGAACAAAAGTCAATGGGCAAAAAGATATCATCCAGCAAAACTACTGACTGCATAATGCTGAGATTGCATCATAGACACATTGCTATCCTGAATTTGATCTTTTTGGTGCAAGTCCATACCAAAGTCCACACTTCCACCTGCAACATGTTTCACATGCAAATAAGATCAATACAAAGTTGCAGACAGCACTTAACTTCCAACACTATCTAAAGCATCAGGACTATCAGCGGTAACATGTGCATATCATTGCACCACTCCCAAAGAAAAGCAAAAAAATTCAAATCGCTTCTTCTTTCAAATATTACCGAAGTTCCAACAAGCGCCGATTACAAAGACCTTGAGTTACAGGCTCAAACACCACAAAATACAAGAGCATTTATTTCACCAAATTGCCTGAGACAGCTCACTAATAACGATGCTAAAACTGAATAGTAATTGTAAGCAATTAAATCAACTGCATCCACAAACTGGCAGCCCAGTGATCACAGTGAAGACTCGTTTGAGGGGGGAAAGGACATGCTAGGACTCAGGAGAAGGGACAACTACAATTTTATAACAACACCAATTATAGTATGGCCAGCCAGGAAACACTAGCAGTTTCAGTAAATTGAAAGGCTCCAAAAGATAAAGGTGAGAAAATTAAGCTTTTATTTTGTCTTAAACAAAATCCTTCGTAGACGTGAATATTTACTGAATTAGCAAACAGTTCTGCTGAATTATTCTCAGCTATCTCAAGTTCTCAACACCTTTCAATGAAGACTTGACAATTTTGAAACTAGAGAACAACAGCTAAATGGACAATAACCTCTGATAGAATAAAAATATAAAAATACAGTCCCGTCATCAAAAAATTAGCATAATCTGGCCTTTTTTAAAATAAATATATACTAACCTTTAAATCCTGGTAAAGCAGGAAAATCTTCGTTCTGTATGCTGAATTCCTGGTTCTGTTGACCTATATGCCCACCAAGTCCCTGTTTTCTCATTGAACCTGCCATTCTTTCGAGCATGTCAAGACGAGTACTCCAGGAACACCAAATGGGTAACTATCAATTAATGGTAAAGACAAAGACATGCTTTTCAGTCTACCTATTTGTCCTTGAGGTCCTCCAGCAGAGTTAGGACGACCGGTTAGAGACGGAAAATCATCCATACCGAAAGGTGAGCTATCATTGGAGTTGACATCACGTAGCATTGCCATCGAGTTCAGATTATTAACAGATTGGACATGATTCTGAGGTAATGGGCCTCCCCCAGAACCATAGGAGTTTCCAAGCATGGAAATTACCTGCGGAGATGCTGATTCCAGACATAGCAATTGTTATATCAGCAAGTATACATAACAGTTGACAAACTGACACAAGCTACTAAAAAAAGCATAACCACGAGAATAATTTGTGTTTGTCTTTTGTTCATTGGGCTAAAATTGTTCGAACACACACCAGTGAAGTCCCAACCAGAACCAGTAGAACCAGAAGGATGGGCTCAATAGTGTGTATATACATATCAACGCCATCTAACATCCAAGTGGCACTTCTAATTCGTACTGCAGAACACATCGTTAACATGAGGGGAGGGTTAACTTAAGAATCTAAGTGCGAAAAAAATAATGAAGACTGAAGAGGAAGCAATGGCAGATCACACAACAATCAACTGTGAGATGCGAGATCCTCAGGTTTTATAAACAAGCCAAAGCCCAATTTCAGGCAAAACCCAGCAAACAATTGACAGAGATGCTCACTAGCTTATACATATTCATTTCCAAGATGTTCACCACCAATAGACTTATGGATGTGTTGCTCAGTCAGATAGAATAACTTGAAGATCCAGTAGGCTAGTGAAAGCTACCAACTTCTACAAATGAAAGGGAGGGAAAAGTTTGTATACACCAAAAAACAAACTGCCAATTTACTCAAAACTTGATACTGTCGAAGAAACAGTTCACAGCAATTGCCAGCAAGATAGACTTGCACAAAGTTTCATATATACACCTAGCGCACCATAGTACCATATCTTTACCCATTCTCTCTAGATTCATACATATATTCTGATAAAAAATATATATACTCAGCTTGAATGTACTAATAGCGAGGGAGGAGAAGCAAAATATCGAAAGACAGCAGCTTTATCATATCTCATCAATTAAAATAAATTAAATCAATCACCTCTGGGAGGGGCTTGGATCCACATGGACGAATACTTCAACCAAATTTTTATCTACAAAGTAAGTCTTTTAAGAAGTTGTCACCAGTACAACAAAGGATTTTAGTATACCTACTCAAGATAGAATCCCAGGTTTTCAAACACTACAACGACCAGATGACATCATGATAGCAAGAGACTATATCATAGATGAAATCTTCAGCTGACATACATCAAGTCATAGAAATGTTTTTGCTTTCTTTTAAGCAGGAAGAATTGGGAACTATAACCATGTCAAGGAAGTATACCTTGTTGAAGCACGCTACCCATCAACCTATTTGGTCCTTGGAATCCTAAACTTCCAGAGCCACTGTTAGAATTCAAATTTACACGAGAAGTAGCACCAGGCAAAGATAATCCCCCACCAGAACTCATTTTCATGCCATCGTTACCAGAGCCAACCATACTTCCCATTGAACTTGTGATTCGTGAGCCTGCATTTCCCAACATAGGGGATACCCCAAGGCCTGGAACAGCATTACGGTTACCAATTGCAGCAGATGTTGGAAGAACCCCATGAACTGAACCACCTCCAACATTTACACTACTACTATATCCAGGGCTTCCCAAAATATTCGTACCTCCTCTATTAGCGAATCCAGAATGGCCATCTGAGCTACCATGAGAAATCTGCATGGGAAAAGGACAACAGATCACTACATGTTGGGTATAGTAGGTTGAAGTTATCTCTCCATTCTTCACAAAAATTCTATTCAGATCAAATAGTGACTATCTCCCAAAGTCCAGATATAAAAATAGCAGATGGGAACATTAATCTTTGATACCTGAGAAAGAGCAACAGATAGATTATTAGATCCAAATCGTCCATTAAGGGGATTCCCAGAAGAGTATTGCATCCCGCCAGAAGGTACGCCATTTATCGTTGAATTTCTCGATGGAAGTCCTCCAGCCATGCTGGGAACATTGAAGTTACCATGCATGTTATGCAGCCCTTGAATACCTCCTGCATAAAGTATCAATGTAATTCATCCATAAATGAAGAAGAAAACTGTAAGCATAAAGCATAAAAAATTACTAACCACTGTGGTGATAAACAGGAGAGCCAGCACCAGACTGAGCAGCAAAAGCTGAGGGAAATGATCGCCCAGAGCTATCAGTGATATTTGAAGCTGACCCGTTTATAGATGACTACAAACATAGAAAACAAATATCACACCCTATTCGTATTTATCACCATCACATGACATCTATGATAAATGAAAGAAAGCTCCAAGCAACCATAGACGTGAAATTTGCAAAGATAAATATTCTAGAGCAATTCTCCCTAATTAAATTTGTTTTTTTATGCTGCAAAAATTCAACTCACAGAAGCTCTAATTATCAGACTTCAATAAAGCATGAAAAAAAAACAGAAAAGAGAGACTGAGAGGAAGGAAACATCAAACTCTCCCATTGTATTGTCATTCCTTTTCTTTGACAAGAAACAATAGTCAACCAGAGATCAATAATCACACTTCCTCCTCACTAGCTCTCTATCTGATATTTTAAACCACAGCACCTGTGACCCAACCCAAACAAGTAACAACCATATAAGAGTCCTTGTTCCTATTCAAAATCTTATTAAACTTATCTCAGAAAGCGGCCTATTCTTCAGTTTATCCCTCCATACAATTAAAAAGAAGTCAACCAGTGCATCAATGAAACATGGTTCTGGGCAGTGGGCACCAAACAAACCATTACTCGGTCTCGAACATAATTACTATAAGGTCGTACAGCAACAGCTCCACTTTACCTACCTTGCTTCTTAATTGGATAGTGAAATTTGGCCATATCAGTCAGCAAAAAGTTTGGTGAACAACAAGCTGACAGCAATGCTGTTACTTTGGAGTTGGGAGGTAGAAAAAGATCAAACTACAATGCACTTCCATAGGCAACGGGCATTGAGGAGTTGCATTGAAACAATGGATTTCTCCTAGTTGAAATAAGCTAGCGTAGGGATAAATTAGCATAAGACAACTGTTCCTCTTATGTTTCGTTGGATGGGTTCGTACGAATGAACCAACCAAAGTGGATGCAAGACAAGCAAGACGTATCAAAAATCCTGCATGACAACCTCACTCATGAGCCAGTAAGTTGTTAAAGAGCATCCAATAATGAGCGGGTGTTCGAGAAAGCTCGCAACTCGTAGTATGGCAAGCTGCGAATGGTCTTGTCATCATTTGTTTTCCTTGGAGTTATGAAGCTCGATGAAGTCTATGTTGTTGGCATAAAATGAGATGTTTCATGTTGTTAAAGATGCATCCGAGAAGATCACTTATGTCTTATCCATGGACAAATTTAATGCTTTTTAGCAAGAATGCGGATATGGTGGGTTGGTTCCTCCATATTAGTTAGGATGGTGAAATTTGTTGGGTTGCCACTCCATTAGGGAGACCTAAATCGAATAACTCAGTTGAAATACACTTGTTGACTTTTAAAGGGCCTCAACTTCATATAGTCAGGTAAGCAAGTACTGTCAGGAAACACTATAGAGCTTCCGTTGATCTGCCATATTTAAGACTTGTTGTCCTCCACATCACACATTTTTACATTCTGTTTTGTTAATAACTCTAATCTCTATCTAGAATGTGTAATTAAGAGGAGAAAAAGGAACCATAAGAATCACAATGTTGAGGCAAAAGATAGAAGGGAAAAGAAAGCTGTATATAGAAAAGAGAAATGCATACGTTGAATAATCCCGACATGGTAAAATATCAGGGGGTCATTCAATAAGTCTTCCCTGCCTATCACCAAACGCTCCTGCTTCTTCGAGTTTATGAACCAACAAGAAAAATCCAATGCCTCCTTGCACGACAAGAGTACAAGACCTACACAAGGAATAAATAGAGGGGTAAACAAGGATAAAGTAAGCCAACCATCTCCAACAAAATGGATCCTTAAGACAACTCGACTGCTCCCAGTGAATAAAAAGACGATTTTAGCAGACAATAACTAGCAGAACACCCCTAATATGGATCTTATCATAAGCGATTGGTTCAAGAGTTAAAAATATGTGAAGCATAACCCTTAAGACATTCAGTAAATTTCATTCAAAGTTTTGTTACACTCAATGGAGCACCAAACATATGAAGCTCGGACTCTTCATTTTTCCTCAAATACTTGTGTTGGACACTTTGCACAGATACATCAGTACACACACTAGATACTTCTCTTAGCTAACAAAATACAAAATTTTGAAAAACTAGCCGAGTCTGGCACTCGGACACGCACTTGTGTCGAATACCAGAAACCGAGTCCGACCAAATAGTACCAAACCCACAATCAATATTAAATTACCTCTAAACAAATTCCACCATACAAACAAGTACTACAATGCAAAATTAACGACAGCCCTCGAATTTAATCCTAAAATGCTAAGCTCAACCGACCTATTCAACACCACTTATCTAGCTCATTTCAATCAAAAAGAAGAACCTTGCACCAACAGTCCATACTACTAGTAATCCAAGACCTAAAATTTCCCTCAAAAAACCAAATTTTACTCAACCCAACAATCTTTTCCTGTCATCTACGCCCACTAAGCCAAAAATTTCAACAGATTACCCAGATTAATGAACACACATCCAAAGAATCAACAAAAAAACACATTTTTGAGCAAAATAACCACAAAAGAGTGACAAAAATGACCCAGGTGCTAAGGAGTACTTAAAACATGAAATTAGCAGAAACCCAATAATCAAATACACAATATAACATAGTGTGACAAACAAAACCCAGAAATTAAAAGGGAATTATGGACCATCATTAAGGTATATAAATGCAAACATAAATGTTAAATAAAAATAGAATCTAGAGTTTTGTGAGCAGAAATGTAAACCTGCTATTAAAAATGGGAGTAGTGAAAGATACTGAAGCCGGTGAAATTGGTGAAGTTGAGAGTTGAGAGAGTATAATTTGACTGAATCACTGTTGTGGGCCTAAAGTTGTGGCTTTGTTGATGAACAATGATCCATTTTTAATGAACCTACTACTTTCTTTTGGTGGCCTTGTTCAGCAAACAACGGGTAGCGGGTAGCGGGTAGCGGGTTATAGCGAGTTATACCTACTAGTCCACTAGTAGTTTCTATTGGAGGCTTTGGTGGCCTTGGTTGGCAAACAATGGGTAGCGGGTGGTGGAAAGTGGGTGGCGGGTTTGATCAGCGGGTAGTGAGAATTGGGTTTTTTCTACTATGTTCATTGGGTCAGGTTCGGGGCGGTCCAATTACAATCGGGGCGGAACGGCTCAGGAAGAATATGTTGCGGGTCGTTGTGAGCCACGAGTAATTTCATACTAACTTTTGTTCTTGCTTGTTTATTTCGTTTTGTCCACTACTAACTTTTTTTCATGACTTGGATCCTTCATTAGTCATTCTAACCCGTTATCATAGCGAATTGTCAAGTGGGTCACAGGTCATTAATGGGAACCCGCCCTATTATGCAGGTCTAGTTTTTTTTCCAATCGGCTCCTTTTTTCAATAAGTTGATTTTTAGATGATTTTGAATAGCTTTTTGTAATTATTTAATATCCAAACTAGTTCATTTACTTTTTGACGTTTTAACTAGTCAAACCCTCCTGTTTTGCCTCAACAATTGTCTATCAATATCGGGTATTTGCTTCTTTTTTTGTGTGTGTTCCGATGGAGGCTCGTTATAAATAGTAAGTGGAGATTATATTGTGTGGGTTTAACATTCACATAAAGGTGGCTCGTGTCGATGATATTTGAGTAGAGAAACATCTAAGTGGCGTCGGCTGTATTATTGAGTGTGTATGTCATGATAATCGACGGTTTTGTCATCCCTAAATTTTTGAATATAATGAATTAACACAACTTAAAGAGTTTATATATCTTCTTCACAAATTACCATATACTCCGTAGTAGAGTGATGTCACGAAAAATAGCATATAGGGTAATAGAGAGTGGTGTCACATAATAACTACTTGTCAGAATTCACGTAGGAGCCAAAGAAATGAATATGAGTAGAAGTTAAAGATCCTTTTATAACTGATCAAATAACAATCACGACCCACAGAGCTTGTTTGTGTTCAAAAATAGTTAATAATTTGGTTTAATGCTCTAAAGAAATGGGGTTTGGTATAGTCCTTTTTTTCCTCATGCACCTTCCAACCGCGAGATACATGGTTTAAATCTTATCAACGACTTTATGTGTTTATTTGTTACAAGACACACACACACACAAAAAAAAAAAAAAGGAATTGTGTAGCACTTCATACAGTGATTGACGTGTACTTCAGTCTTTTCAAAATTTTGATTAATAGGTGTCTTATAGTGTTACATTATAAACTTTTTTAGTACGTACTATAATCCTTCTCATGAAGTCTATAACTAAAGGTTCAAGTGTACTAAAGTTATTGGTTTGATTTTTAAGTCATTTGTAAGAGTTTCATCATACTCAATTTAATACTTATATATAAAATAGTGTGTTAATATACATCAGTTACTGTTGTGGTCCGAGAGATTTGCATATGAGGAAGGTAGTGAAGAGAAAGGTGATGGAGAGTGGGGAAAAAAGAGGGAGGTTCGGGTTAAAATAGGTTTGGAGTTAAGGTTCGGGTCAAAGGGATTGTTTTGGGAATAAATGAGCAAAAGTTCGGTTTTTTGTGGCGTTGCACTGTTACACATAGTTGGGATTATTGAAGGATGACTGCCCAAAATTAGGATTATTGACATTATTTTTTTC
>CAAKMY010120069.1:0-15780 GCA_901111285.1 Corrigiola litoralis | reverse complement strand
CGGCAATGGAGTGGGAGTGGGAGTGAGGGTGGGAGGAGGAGGGAGGAGGCAAAGAGGAGAGGAGTTAGTTGTAGTTAGTCAAAGGGGGAGTAATTAGTCTCTGATTACACAGTTACTCAGCTTAACACCAACTAACCTAACGTCGCACAGAAAAAAACTAACGTCCGTCGTCATTAATGGTATTTTGGGTCGAAAAGTCGACCTCAGGGTTATTTTGGATTAGTCGAAAAAACACAGGGGTATTTTGGATTTTCATGTATAGTACAGGGGTACACAGGAGAATATCCCTTTAAAATAAGAGTACTATAATATTTAATTATCTTCTTCAGATTTGAGCGACTCAAGAGTAATTTAACTTGCTAAAGTCTCAAGTCAAACTCGAACTCGGCCAGACCTTACTAGGGGCGTAAATGAGATGAGACAACTCACGAGCTACTCGAGACCAACTCGATCAAAACTTGGTCAATACTCGACTCGTGAAAGCTCAGCTCGAGCTCAAACTCGACTCGAAAAACTCGGCTTGAGCTCGAAAAGCTCATGACACTCTCGAATATTGAAAAAATATAAAAAATAATTTCACCACGGCTATATTGAACCTATTATTTTCCAATATAGCACTTATGTTAGGGATTGAACCCCTCTTCATAACTCGCAAGCGGAAGCAACAACAATAATTACATAAGAGAAAAATAAAGTGCACAATTTTAACGAGGTTCGGCCCTCCAACTTGGCCTACATCCTCAAACCACAATTACTCCATTATATTGATAAAAGATGAGTTACAATTATAAACTCTCAAATACTAGCCTCTCAATCTCCTCTAGCCAATATTTGACTGTACCTTCCAAACTCACTTTATCCTCCTTCACCTCACATAGTCACACACCATCTCTTCTAACCTCTCCCTCTCACCAAGGCTTGGTGGTGCACGGGACAACCACACCTCTCATAACAAATATGTTTCCCTATTTATACCCATATAATGTTGCTAGTCCTACTAGACCTAGAAAACATAACAACTTGACACACAAGAAATAAATATTTTACTAGAATACAAACTCTCCAAAACATGTACTTCTACCAAAACACTACTACTAATAGTTATATGACAAAAATATCCCACAATCACGATCGATCCTCTCCCACCACCTCCGATCCTTTGTAAAGCGCAAAAATACACTTCAACTACACAATCAAAACCTCATAGAAACACAAAACCGACATTATATACGGCCAAGATTCCAAAAGTTGTGTTATAACAGGGAGTCTATAGCATGCACACCACCACTCATCATATATGGGTTCAAAGATTACGTCTAATAACCATTAAATACATACTTTACGTACGGTAAATAGTTGCGGTAAAGTACTAGAAAGTATAATCATTAATCCATATTCTCCAACGCTCGTTCTAACGATGACCGGAATGGGGGGCATGCTTCACATAGGGTACGTGGCTAGCTGCTTGTTTCTTCCTCTCCATGAAGTTGCGCTTGTACATCTTCTTGACTTGTTCCAGCAAGTTGAAGGCGTCTTCTTGAACCGCTGCATAGTCGAAGAACTCTCTTGGGACAAATTCAGCGGCGGGTTTTGACACCTCTAGTTGAGTTTCTGTAGCTAGCTGACTTGATGACATTGTCGACGAGTCCAATCTTACGAGTGTCATTGCCTGCTGCACTTTCAGTTTTTGGTTGATCGGTTTTCGCTTTAAGTTGAAGTTTGTGGTTGATGGAAAATAATGATGTTGCGGTAAGTTTGATTATGGGGGAGAGCTTACTTATATTTATAGAGGCCAGAGGGAAGGAGCGAGATTCTATGGTTTTTAATGGGCCGACTTAGAAGAGAAATACTTGGCTTAGCTGCTAATTTGCTATATGGTTAAAGCAGCGCCGTTTATAATGTTTTGTAGGTTCGGGGCGAATCAAATATTCGAGGCCCTTTTCAATAAACTTTGTAAATAAAAAACTTGTGAAAAAGAGGTTGTATATTTATTTTTTATTAAAGATACTCTCTTTATGATTTATATTGCCTTTTGAAAAGATTATATACATATACAAGTCAACCCGAAAGGAACAAACACTAACAACAATATTGACAAAATAAATAAAAAGCTCTAAATCGTAAGCCTAATGTATTGCATGACAACTTTCATATGGTTTAAATTGTCACCCGAAAAACATTTGCACAATGTGCAAGTTTTAGATTGCTAAATTGAATATTGAATTTTCGAATTAAAAGTGACATTCTATAATATTTGGAATTAAAGAAAAATAGAATGAATATAAATATATTTGAAGAACTAAAAATTTAGGGAATAACAAAGAAGAGGAGGAATAAATAGGAAATTGTTGGGTTCGCAAAGAAATGGATTAAAAATAGTTGAGTGAATTTTTAATAATTTTTTTTATTTGACTTACTTATTTATTTAAGAGTCTCTTTATACTGAAATTTATGGGCCCTTAAAACCTTTATAAAATAAATTTTCTTAGGGCCTGTTCTAGTCAACTTATTTCTACTTATTATCTGAAAAATAAGATAAGTTCAGAAGAAATAAGAAAAGTTCAGGAGAAATAAGTAAAGTTCAGAAAAATAAGATTGGACAAGTAAAGTTCAGGAAAATAAGTAAAAATAAGTAAAGTTGAGCTATCAAAACAACATGAATCAGGAAAAATAAGTAAAAATAAGTAAAGTTCATAAATATTAGTAAAAATGAGTAAAGTTCAGAAAAATAAGAAAAAATAAGAAAAGTTCAGAAACAATCAGGAAAAATAAGAAATATTCAGATAAGATAAGATAAGATAACTGAAAATAAGTTGAAGAGATCATGCCCTTATTCTCCTCATAGTCACAGTTAAATTATACATATAGAATATATTTTTTTATTATATTATAATAATTTTTTTCGAAAAATGGGCCCTTTGAGTGTTTGGGCCCGGGGCAGTTGCCCGACCTGCCCACCCCTCTGAGCCGGGCCTAGGTTAAAGCTAGTAGGGAACAATCGTGACTTTTACTAATAAAAAAAAGGGTAAATATGTCTCCATGGTAATAGACAAAGGGCAATATGGACATAACTTTATAAACCCCTTTTGTTATGTGACATAAAATACACAACGGCTATGCGTCCAGGAGTATTTTGTGTCACTCGAACCCATTTGATCTATAATTTTTGGTTCAAAGTCCATTTTTTCGACCTAATATCCAAAAGCACCCGAACTTGAACAAATCGAAAATGTCTAGATCAAATGGGTTTAAGGGAAGGTCGATCGGTTAGGTCAAGAGTAAATAAATTTAATTTAACCGCACTAATTAAAATTAACTAAATTTGGTTTAAACTCTATATTAACACCTCTAATAGTAGATGCAGGCAACAAAATAAAAACTACCAAAGCCATTTACTAGGCAATAGAAGGAAAATACCACAAAAGAAATATTAGGCATAGTTCTTTTTCATTTGACACTAGCAATATTTTGATGAGATTTTCCGAACTGCCTAAACTAAATTAGTAAACTATGTAGTGATTTAAATGATCTAAACTAATGGACTAAGCCGAATTTAACTAATGAATTGAATTGAGCTATAATAATATTACTAGTAGTAGTAGTAGTAACAACAACAACAATAACAATAAAAGTTATAATGCAATAGCAGTAATAGTACTAATGATGATGATGATGATGATGATGAGGATAACAACACAAGTTATAGTCATCGTAATAGTTCTGATAGTAGAACTAATATGAATAAGACTGAACTAAATCGAATAGATTGGAAATGCAACTGATTAGAACTAAATAAAATTGAACCAAACTGAATGAAAGTGAACCAAATTGAACTAATCAAATTGAGCAAATGATACTCGTATTCGTGATTCAACTTTTTGAGCATATATTGGTGGGTTCCCATCTATTTACTCTCGATGTTACCCTTCCTACCTGATACGACATTACCTTACTTTTACAACGGGAAACCACGTTTGTGTTTCTAGTATGTGGTTTAAAACTACATCACGGATATGCGGAAGTAAGTAGATACTCTCCCACCGAAACCAATCCAAATAATTCGAAAAGAATAGACAAATTAATAGGTCCCTTGCTCCCTACTATCAATGAAACCAAGATTAATATCGATGACCTCCGTTTCAGAAACACGCTCACTTGCATGATAACCATTTTCATGATAAAGAGTCTAAGGTAGTCCCTATGGGTACTCTCAAGCACAAAATGAAGAGGTCTATTGAGAATAGGGAGGGAATGGTCATGTGAACATACTTTGTGTCCCTGTTTTTCATGAAATTGTAGCAAAGACTACCTAAAAATAGGTAGTCTCGGGACTCTGTTAGAACTTACGTCTTCTTGTGGCTGAGTTGCTCGAACACCTTTGCAGGGTTAGGTTCACATACTGACAAACGCTCTCAAGTTTCCTCAAACTTACAATCAGCTACGACGCGATTTATTCTATATTTACGGGGCATGGTTTTGTTCGTGCTCTGCAGGAATATGAGCAAATTATTACAAGTGTATGTGCAATTTCATTAACTTAATTATATGTGCAAATTAGCAATGTGGAAATTAGCAATGTGAAAATATTTTATTGCATATGTGCAAATATTTTTTTGTATATTACATAAAGTTATTTGTGCATTTTGCTTAATTTATATGTGTAAATGAGTAGAAGTGCATGTGCATTTCCCTTCACTTATATGTGCAAATTATTAAAATAGGGGACATGCAAATGTATATACCTTAAGTGTTGGAATTCAAAAGGAAGGCACTCGCGTTAAGATATAAAATAAAAGATAATATTGAGATCATAATAAGCTTCTTGGTTTATTAGTAGCTGTAACTTTTGGTAAAATGTTGTGTATGTATTATGTAGGTCATGAGTTCAAGTCCCATAATAAACATTCTTTTTTTATATTCGTTTTTCCATTGTAAATTCGGTCCTTTTCATATTTTTAAAGTGATTAGATTATATACTTTATATTTCGCATCCACGTTGCCGAATTTTTGGATCCGCCACTGCCACACGTTTGGCCTTTGGAGGGAGCTGCATTGTTGCAAACTTGCAATGTCTTGTGGCTTGACTCTAGCCTTGAAATTATAAACGAAAACTTATACTTGGTGCTTGTATATATTTGGAGACACAATTTATTAAGCCCCTTAGAGGTACACAATAAAGCTACGGCTTGACATAACCAAGTCTAACGAAAACTAGTAGTAGTTCATAACCATTCTCCTAGTAGAATTATTCCTAGTCTATGTCGATGATCTCAATTTTTGATACCGTCTTTCTTGCTCCAAAGCATGTTTTGCTGGCTGGGAGATCTTCGCGATGATAGGCTCACAAATACTCTCAAGTTCCTTTAACTTATATTCAAACTTACAGCACTCTGTAAGAAGAAAATTCCAGTCCAACCATTGAAATATCTGCTCTATGGCATCCCCCATCTTTCTTCGATCCTTACGTCCGATATTCATAGCTTGACGTTTTAAAACAGTTGACATGTCCTTTGCATAGTTTTCCAAATCATTCATAGCTTTGACCTTCTGTCTGTACTGCTCGTCCGCAATCTTATACTTCTCAGCATCCGTTAGCATCCTCTCAATATCCTCCTTTGGCAGTCTTCCACTATGATTTGTAATTGTAATCGGGCTCTGTTTTCCAGTCGTGGGTTCCTTGGCTGAACATGTCAGGATTCCATCATCATCAATACTGAACCGTATGTTGGCCTTACCAACACCTTTAGGGGCTGGAGGAATTCCTAAGAGCGTCATTGTATCCAGCAAATTATTGTCCTTTGATATGGGTCTCTCACCTTCATATACAGGTATGATGTCTGGTTGTCTCGATAAGTTACAGGTTCCGTCTCCCTCTCGTAAGGGATATGAGTGTTCCTAGGAATTAGGACATGCATATTACCATGCCGATTTTCATAACCAAGAGATAAAGGCGTGACATCAACAAGCAGAAGATCCTTGTTATCCAGACCACTTAGAATTGCAGCATACGTAGCAGCACCACTAGCAATGGCCTCATCAGGGTTGATCCTTTTAGAGAGCTCCTTACCACAGAAGAAATCCTAACTGTTGAATCTTTGGGATCCTACTCGATCCACCCACAAGTACAACATCATGAACCTCACCCTTCTCCATTTTGGCATCCTTCAAACATTTTTCAACAGGGTGCATACACTCCTCAAACAAATCCATATTCAACTTTTCGAATTTGGCACGAGTAATGATATATAGAAGAAAAATCTATACCTTCAAAAAGGCAATCAATGTCAATAGTAGCCGAGATCCCAGAAGAAAGGATCCTCTTTGCCCTCTCACAAGAGGCTCTCAATCTCCCAATAGCTCTTGTGTCTGTACTGATGTCCTTGTTGTGCTTCCTTTTAAACTCAGCCACAAAATGACTAACCATTCGGCTGTCAAAATCTCCTCCTCCAAGGTGAGTATCTCCACTTACAGATCTGACTTCAAATAAGTCTTTCTCAATAGTAACCAGCGCGACATCGAAAGTCCCCCCACCTAGATCAAAAACCAACACGTTCCTCCGAGCAATATTGCCGCCATTTATCTTCTTGTCAAAGCCATATGCAATGGCAGCAACTGTTGGTTCGTTCATGATGCGCATAATGTTAAGTCCAGCAACGAATCCTGCATCCTTAGTTGCCTGACGCTGCAAATTATTGAAATAAGCCGGGACAGTGACAACCGCAATCTTTACAGTCGTCCCAAGATAGGCTTCTGCAACTTCTTTCATCTTTGCCAGGACCATAGCAGATATTTCTTCAGCTGAAAATTCCTTCTGTTCACCCCCATAGGTGACCGAAATCATAGGCTTCTTCTTCTCATCATCGGTAGGAACAACCTTAAAAGGCCAAAGTTTCATGTCCTTTGGTAAAGCTTCATCTTTAAATGTTCGTCCTATCAGCCTCTTTGTGTCCGTCATGACATATCATACGAGCAATGAAATGAGACAAGGTCAAGGTGATTGAAAAACTGGGTGAAGAATTGCTAACTTAAGACACCTATTATTGAATGCCTAAATACAGAACGATTTAGCTATGAAAAGCCTTATCACCGGGTATATATGCACTATATGATCTATATATTCTAGGGAACTTATACAGATTTTTAAGAAAATTTTATCATGTAGTCAGTACAATCTTAAATGCAAATTCATGCAAATAAAACCAATGCAAGATCAAATCATATTGTTAGGAAGACAGCACAAACCAAAGTTTTATCTACAGAAACTAGCTAGGTGTTGAAAAATGACATTCGCCGAGTTTGGTCTCATATCTCAGAGATTCGCTATGTGTTACAGTAAGTTATAGTACAATCACAAGCTCTGCTACTTCAGTTCCAAAAGCATCGATGATCAAACGTTGTATCTCTCAAGAACGACGACCAAAAATCATACTCTCTAGATAATAACTTGGCTTTAAACATCTTACTCAAGTTCGATAAATCGTTATTATAGCTAGTTGCTTAAGTTTCAAAAGTATTCTGCTTTTTTACATGGAAATGTGTCTCACACTCTCACATATCTTACTGTCCAGATGACTTCGATGTAAAACAGTCACCAGCAAGACAAATTAAGATTGATGTACAGCAGTACGGTATCTCCTTATATTTTACACACTCGTTATCAAAGTCGTTGACCAAAATAAACCAAGTAGTCTAGCATGCCACCAATTTGTTGAGAGACGTTTTAAAAACTATTTCATACTTCAAACATAACTATTGGAGGATATATTAGCTAGGGATTTTCTAAGGTATCTAGAATATTAGGGTTAGGTTATTGGACCTCAGTCCATCACTATTGTACTATCTTGCTTCCACAATAATATGATCTGAACATTCTCATTATCTTACAATAACATTTATGATTATCTATAGCAGACTATATATTATTACGAAGGTTTAACTAACTACTTGTGAATTATATAAGGATGATCTAGTATAAGAAGTAGTGACAACTGGTTGCTCACTCGTCTCGTAATTCATTGCAATTTGACCCATGAAGTTAAAAGATAGTATATGATGACATCAAAAGAGAAGGAAAATGTATAATACATACGTACCAAAGATAGTGTTGGATGGGTTAGTGCAGGCCATGTTTTTAGCAGCATCACCAACATAACGTTCATGTTCAGTGAAGGAGACGTAAGAAGGCGTTGTACGGTTACCTTGGTCATTAGGAATGACCTCAACCTTGCCACGCTGCCATACGGCCACACATGAATAAGTCGTCCCGAGATCGATTCCTATTGCTGGTGATTTTGCATTCTCTTCTCCCATTTTTCTGAATAGTTGTGCACCCCAAACTCTTAATATGAAAGTTTCAAAAGAGTAATATATCGTTCAAAGTAGAGAGTGGCAATTAAAATGAGTTATGCATGGGTTTTGTCTCTGCTTCGTGATTTGAAATAAGTACTCTTTTTTTTTTTTTTTTTGAAAATAGTAAAGGAAACATTACAGATGTTTTGCCTTAGCTGCAATATTATGCGCTACGCTATTAAGAAATCTAGGAATAAAGGAAAGCTTCAGACACTGAAAACTACTAAACATGTTTTTTAAACTATCAAAAAGAAACGCTGTTGAATCATATCTTGTGTCACCATTCTTTATGATCCGCATCATAACTTGACAATCGGTAAAGAAATGAACGTGATAGATCCTTCTTGAGACGACCCATTGCATCGCATCCTCCAAGGCAAGACATTCCGCGTGAAGAGGTGACTCCACATTTACCTTTTTTCCTCTTTGACCTAAAGTCAACCCATCACCCCTTTTCGCAATCCAACCTGTACTTCCCGTCATGTCCGAATTCCATGCTCCATCCACAAAGACATTAACCATATCACAGGCATTATTAGAACCAACAATATCAATACTATCATCATCATCCTGCTCTTTATCTGCCACCTTAATCTCATATTTTCGCTTCATCTTGATCAAACCACTATACCCTGCATCCATCATACTAATATAGTAACTGTTTCCTTGCGCAATAATTACCTGTGGGTCAAAAACACCTTTGTCGAAAATCCTTCCATTTCTACTTAACCACAAAGACCATAAAATTGCAAGAAAAAGGATTTGCGGGTGGTAATCCTCCGTTTCTTTCTTCGATAGGAATACAATCCATTGCCAAACCCAATTCTGCACAGAAGTAGTATCCAAATCACCCACACTAATACCAAGGTTGCAGCCTCGCCAAACATGTCTAGCCAAAGTACAATCCCGCAGAATATGATTCAAATCCTCAATATTACTAGCACCCATTGTGTTAAAAGAAACACAATTATGATCCATCTCAATATGCCGTCTATGGAATTCCTTTCCTGTAGGTAATGCATTCGCCATAATTTTCCACAAAAAAGTTTTCCATTTGGGAAAAACATCCAGCCTCCAAAGATCCTTCCAAGGGCAAGGATTGAGAATAACATCGTTATTACTATTGCCAAGGATTCTATTCTGACGACTTTCTCTTAAAATCTTATAGCCACTCTTTACTGTATAGATCCCATCCTCATTCGGTGTCCAATACAAAGTATCCACCATACCTGGTTTAGGAAGGGTAATAGCACAAATACGCCTCATAATATTACTATCAAAAAGGCTTTCTATATATTCCTTATTCCATTTCATGTTGTCATCAAGTAAGTCTGCAACCGAATCCAAAACTTCAACCTTTCTCAGTACCAAAGGTCGAAGAAGATCATTCTCCGACAACTTAATACCTTGTACCCATGGTTGATTCCAAATTGGTATAGAAGATGGATTACCCACTCGCCAACCTAACCCTTTCTTAAGAAGATCAAAACCCCACCTAATGCCTCTCCAACCCCAGGTAATTCCATTGGTAGAGGCAAAGGAATCTTTGAAAACCTCATGAGGTTTAACATTATAACGCCCTCTGAAGAATTTACTAAAAAGTAAATCTTTATTAGACACAATACGCCATGCATGCTTGGCTAGAAGCGCTTGGTTAAAAATAATCACATCTTTAATTCCCAAACCTCCTTCCTCTTTAGGTAAAGTTAAAACCTTCCAGCTTTTCCAATGGATAGTACTTGATTTCTTCGGTCCCGCCCACCAAAACAACGCAATCAAAGAGTTAATCTTCTTAGCAATACTTACCGGAATTTTGAAAACCGATAGAACGAAAACAGCTAAGGAAGACAACACCGATGAAATCAAAGCCAGTCTACCAGCCGGAGAAAGATGAATAGCATTCCACGAGCTTAATTTTTCACTAACTCTCGTCACAAGAGAGCCAAAAATCTCTTTCTTTGTTTTTCCAAAATCCGTCGGGATACCCAAGTAAGTTCCCAAACTTATGTCGAAGCTCATTTTCAGGGAACGCTTAACTCGTCTCCTTATAACCAATGGGGTATTATCACTAATCAAAATACATAATTTATCAAGGTTAATCATCTGACCTGATGCTCGACAGAACTTATTAAGGATATTTTTCATGCATCGACAAGAATCCAAAGTAGCTTTAAAAAAGAAAACTAAGTCATCCGCAAAAAATAGGTGAGAAATTGCAGGGGCATTAGTAGCTACCTTGAAGACTTCCAAATCCTTAGTGGCAACAACCCTCGAAACCATCCCTGATAAAGCTTCCATGCAGAGAACAAACAAATAAGGGGATAAGGGATCCCCCTGCCTTAACCCACAAGTCGGCTTGAACTGAGAAAGTGGACATCCATTCACTAGAACCGAATATGTAACAGTTGTTACACAATTCATAACCAGTTTGACCCATGGCTTCGGAAATCCCATTTTTACCAAGATTGTCTTCAAAAAAGGCCAACTAATTCTGTCGTAGGCCTTACTCATATCCGCTTTAATCGCCATTTTACACACATTCCCAGAAGTAGTCCTACGAATATTCTCCATTATCTCGTGACCAATGAGAATATTATCAGAAATCAGTCTCCCCGGGACAAAAGCATTCTGATTCTCACTAACCAAACTTGTCATCACTTTACGTAGACGATTAGTCATGCATTTTGTAATGATCTTATAAAGGACATTGCATAAACTAATCGGACGAAATTGATGAATTCCTTCCGGTTCTTGACACTTAGGGATCAAGCAAATGAAAGTTCTGTTAATTTCCTTTAAAATATTACCTGAGTTAAGAACCGAAAGCACACCATTGCACACTTCCTCTTTAATCGTAGCCCAACATTTCTGATAAAACATAGCTGGGATACCGTCTGGACCTGGAGATTTCAGAGGACCAAGCTGGAAAACCGCCGCACGAACTTCTTTCTTTGTAAACGGTTTATTCAGGTGAGCTAGATCTGGTTCCGAAAGAGTAGACGTAATACCTCCAAAAACCTCGTCTCTTAAATCCATTAGAGGAATAGTTCCATCTTGAGTAATACACTCATCAACTCTAAAAATGGAGCCAAAGTAGTTGTTAATAATCGCTTCAAGGTCATTTCTCTCATAGCACCAATCATTCGAATCATTTTTCAAGGCAATGATTTTGTTCCGAAGTACTCTTCCTTTGGCCCAATTGAAGAAGAATTTTGTGTGAGCATCCCCGTCCGAATTCCACTTTAGTTTTTCCCTTTGCCTCCAGAAAGTTGTTGCACTTTGAACAAACTCTTTATGATTAGCATAAACTCCCTCCATACCACTAAAATCCCCTGTCACTTCATAATGCTCTTGGATTCGCCTAAGATCTTGATCAAAAGAGTCCCATTCTCTATCCCAAGATTTCTTCTTCATGAGCGACCACTTTTTAAAAGCTCCACGCACACATGATAATTACCTAACCACTTTATACATACAAGAACCAACAAACAGCTCATCCCATTCCTTAAGAGCAACCGACTGACCTTCCTTGTGCTCTATGCTCCAAGCCTCCAGTCTATATGGTCGTCGACCATTATTAGATGAGGCTATAGTATGAAGAACAATAGGCGCATGGTCCGAGACTTGAATTGGTAAATTAGTAATAAGGGCATCCTTATACCTACTAAACCAATCCGGCGTACAGTAGCCTTTGTCAAGCCTCTCTAAGATCTTCTTTGAACCCCTTCGATTATTACACCAAGTGAACCTTGTACCCTCAAAAGGGATTTCACACAAATTATGACGAATAACCCAATCATTAAACTCATACAATCTCGGAATATTACCAATATTTCCACCCCACTTATCCCAATTACCACTAACTTGGTTGAAATCACCCACCAGAGCACAAGGACTATTAAGCTTATCAATCCAATCACTAATACTAGACCAAATACTAGGTCTATCTATCACAACCGGAGCCCCATAAACAAGAAAAAGGTACCACAAACCAAACCTTACATCATTCACTTTAAGTACAATAAAATGATTACAAGAAAAGACTTTAGCAAAAGCATTAGAACCATTAATCCCAACCCAAAGCCCACCACTGCTACCAATAGAGTCCTGACCAAAAAACTGTGAAAAACCTAGACTCCTAAAACATTTAGACACAAAAGAAACACTGCACTTAGTTTCTGAAAGAAAGACTACTACTGGCTTATATTTTGCCACTAATTTTTTCAGCAAAAAACTACTTGGGGCCTCTAGGTTGTTCAAGCCCCTACAATTCCAAGAGATGATTGTCATTCTGCCCGAGGAGGTTGTACCGGGACAACCTCCGCAAACCCTTCACCACCTTCAGCTGCCACGGACTCCACCACAGTTTGTTGCACCTCTTCATTAATTTCTTGCGTATTCACAAAGCCCCGCACTACATCTTGGATCAGCCCAGTAGGGTGTGCAGAGCATCCCTCTTGTTCCATGTCCTTGTCATAAACAATACCAAAATCCAGGGCAAAAACTAACGACCCTGTATATCCAAAATCCCCTGGATTAGTAACTCTATTTACCCCAAGTCTAGCCCCAGTAGAAGAGCCCTCATCCAGTACTAAACATGGTCTTTTACCTAAGCTTCAGATTTGTGCCCTGGAATTGACTTCCTCCTCTTCTTTACCAAACTCCAGAGAAACCATGTCAAGGTCAGTACATGCCTTTCTCTTCCCAGATTTTTCACTTGGCCTGTACCTGCAGCAAACCTTTTGGCGCTTGAACCTAGTTAGACCAGTCAACTTGCCATCTCGTTTCCTCTTCCTTGGTAACGAAAATAAAACTGCACCCTCAGACATTGTGGCTGCCGCCGGCGGAATAGCCTCCGTCTCCACTCCAGCCTGTATATCACATCGCATTGTTGTGATAATTGGTTTCCTAACTGTCAAAGTCTCTTGTTCTGGAGTGTTGTTCTCAATATCAATGATCAGCGTGTTTAAGTCCATTGGAGGAGAGCCCTCCTCAAGTCCCAGATCATTTCCTTCAAAGAAGATATCTCCAAAGTGATCAGAAGGAGAAGAGTTTCCTGAATCATCTGAGACAAAACCCACCACATCGTATCCCCCCACTGGAGGAGAGTCTGTATCCGAATCAGTACCCTGCAAGTCTTCATCAGCCATGTGAAAATTTGCACCAGGAGGGGAGTGAACAATATCATTTAGGATGTGAAACGTTTGATTCACCCCCATATGATCATCAAGTCTAAGCCTTGTAGATTCTTGGACCTCCAGTCTATTGTTAATAGAGCTTTGCACAGCAAACTCAAAATCAGATGGGCCTCTTCTTTGTAGATATGGGTCATCACGAAAGATCCCCCCAATTGGATAAGAGTTATATCCTTCAGGCCCAGGCATAACATTTATCATTCGAGGCTGGCTAGTTCCTGCACCTTGATCAGGCATTTGATTGCTTCTAGCAGGTGGCACGTAAACAGGCACATGATGCTCTGCTTCCTCCTCCATGTGAGCTTGATTAGTCGCATTTCCCCCCACCACTGGAACAACAGCTGGCTCCTCATCCACTTGCATATCCTCTACCAAGGGGTTGTCCCTGTTGTCCTCAGCCCTTTCCTCACCCTGCACTACCGGTTGTGCTTCTGGTTGCTCCTCATTTTGAACACCTTGCTGGGGCTCAAAAGGAACTTGAATGTTACCAACTCTAGCGTTAACATCCCTTGCATTACCATCTTCTCCTCCCATCGGAGCATGCTGAGCATTCACAGGAGGAACTTGAACATTAGGCATATTCACCCATGGCGCAGAAAACGGAACCTGATCTGGAGCAAAGGTCATGCCTGGATCAATTCTTCTCCCCCCTGGAGTAACACCAAGCTCAAAGTCCACCACCCTGTCTATCAAGCTGTTCCCATAGTCCAAAGATTGGGCCACTACTCCCAGTCTAAGACGAGAGTTAATAAATCTCGTAGTACTTGGAGTTGCTCTCAGATCCATTGAGTACATAGTGAATATGTTCTGAGTCTCAAAGATTGCAATCCCACGAGCCAATACACCATTCATAGTAGCCCTAATACCTTGAGTAATTTCAAAAGGGGAAAAAGTACATCCAGTCTGCCTATGCCCAATGCGCCCACACTTCACGCAATATTTAAAGATTTTCTCATATTTAAACTGTATCCAAAGGAGTGAGCCATTTGCCTTTTGAATAAAGAAACCAGGAATCAGAGGGGCCCCCACTTGGATTCTTACCTTAAGCCTTAGATAATCCCTTGATGGAATGGGGATGTTGATGATGTCAGGTCTAAAAACCCCCCCAAACAATTGACCAGCCACTGAAGCTACATGAAGATTAACGTATTCAAAAGGCAACCCACAAATTCTAACCCAGAAGTCAGCATAAGCAAACCTAACAGTTCTAGGAACAGTTTCTTCTTCCCAATCCTTAAACACCATAACAGCCCCATCAAACACCGCTATACTACGATCAAGAATATCTTGCTTATCGAGTAGATTACCACAATGGAAAACAAACAAGTCTCCCATTTTAAAGACAGTTAAATCACCCCTAATCATCCAAAAGTCACGTACCTTCTGCCTTATGAAGTTCTGACTGAATAATCTATAGTCCAATAGATAGCCCAGTACACATTCCCTCCAGTAACCTCGGCTGTGAGCAATCCTGGTTGGGTCCAAATCGATGATTGCACCTGACCGCCTAGGACGCCAATGAGGTCCGTATTCAGCATGGTTTCCATTTTGGTAGTTATTATCTCCTTGCATGTTGAAACTCAAAAAAACTCAAGAAACTTTTCGAGGAATATAAGTGGGATATTTGAATGAAGCAAAGGAATTTTTGATGGTTTGTGATTAATACTGACAAAGGGGGAATGTCTTTTAAACCGTAAATACAAACAAAGAGAATCAGAATTAAAAGCACTGGGGATAGAAGGGATTTGAACCGAAAAGTAGAAGAAGAAGAAGAAAGAGTTTGTCAGAAGTTCTTGAGAGTAGTATGTTGCATGCAATTCTATTGGCTGTTAATTGTTCACTCTTACACGCTTAGCTAAAACAACAAGCCACTGCAGAAATCATTTGGGTAAAAAGCATAGAATTGGCTAACTCTTCAAAAAAGTAGCACGGGCCACAATAAAGTTAATAGGACTCGTAAGCCCTAATGGGTTTTTGAAAAGACACTTCTAAACCTAGGGCTCCATTTAGGAGAGAAAGGTCTCTAGAGAGAGAAAGTAGTCCGCGCAATGTGTTGCTCTTAAGAAAGGCAAAAATTTGGCCAGGACGCTAAAAAATAAGTACTCATTTGCACCATTTCTTCATTTTCTGTGTCATCTTTTTGGGAACTTGAGAGAAAGACTTGCTTTGAATTGGGCTGGAATTCGAAGTTCAACAAAAAAGCCTTTGAAGTAGGAAAATTTCCATTTTGGGTGCC
>CAAKMY010120059.1:0-21900 GCA_901111285.1 Corrigiola litoralis | reverse complement strand
GCCCAACAGCAGCCAGCCTCTGAAATAGTTCAAAGCCACTGATGGATTTATCTGAAGTAAGAACAAAAGGTTTTGATATCTGCATTGCAAGTTTTGGAGTGTCTTTTCTAGACATTTCAACATTCGAAGGATTTGTGGCGGCTAAGAAACCTCCATTTCTTGTCTGAACAACACAGCCCAATCCCTTTCCAAGATCTGGTAGAAAAATGTTTGATTCAGCATCACCAGTTTCCTCCGATTTTTTCAGCGTGACTGGAGAATAAATTTGAGTTTGTTTGACTTCACTAGCTTCCTCATCTTCTAGCATCTGAAGAAACTCCATTGTGACAGTTTCTTCTTCAGCATCAAGCCTCTGTGATTCAGCATCATCGTTTTCTTGGTCCAATTTTTCTTCAGTCATCATTGATTCAAGGGCTTTTATCTGCTGTGCTATTGAATCCAGTTCTGTTAATCTTGTCAGGTGGAAGTGATCGTGTACAACTTCCTTTACGACCTCACTTGATGCAGACTCATCATCAGCTATTTCAGAAGTGAGCTCATCTTTGTTTGTTCCTTCAGTGCTCTGTATCTCTACTCCTTTATCTTCCACTTCAAACTCTGGGAGATCGAGTTCTTCTGTATCAGACTCTACTTCTTTTTGCTTCTGAGGTTCAGGCAATGGAACTGAAGCAGGAGCTGGGTCATCAAGGTTGAGATCATGGATTCCTTGAATATCTGCTGTTGTTCCTGTAAGGGACGGACTCCAGACTTCCATCCGGCTGGAAATCTTGGGACTAGGTATGCTGAAGGACGACTTAGATTGTTTACGCCCAAATGTAGAAGTGGATGGTTTTGTCTTACCTGATTTCAGTCCCTCAAGCTGATTGAACAACCCTGTTCCTCCATCTTTCTCCATAATTTGGAAGGCTAATTTCAGCAGGAGTTGTCCTCCCTTTGCCTTTCCCGATAGATCAAAACTCGTATCCCACTGTCGAATCCTTTCACCTTCAGCGCTCTTCTCAAGGGATTCTTGAATGAGGCGGCTCACATCCACTGAGCTTCTTCCGAAATCAAGCTCTGCAGCTTCAACTGCAAAAACATAAATTAAAAAGGGTCTAGGTTCGAATTTCAGCTTTTGTGTTCCACTGGCTTGTGTGCAGAAAACATGACACTTGATGAATAAGGTCTCCTCAAAATCAGCTGCTCCTTGTGAGACTCTTGATGGCATCGTATTGACTGCCCCATCCTTTGTCTCCTTCTTTCTCACGCAGACTGAGAGGCGGAGCCCATTCATGGATGTTGGAAGGCCCTGAGCTGCTACCACTTCTACAGAAAATAAGCAGCTCAGTTTCTGCATGCCGATATGTGATAGCGCTCGCATTGGCTTCCACTTCCAGATTCCTTTCTTCTCATTAGAGGATGTGTTCTCATTGTCAAAAAGCTTAATCTCTTTCTCGTTACCTTTACCCTTCTGCTGCTCATTCAGATTGTCATCCTCCTTGGGACGGGAACGCCAGGGAGACAAAGACATTCTCCTGGACCGGGGCCTGAGGTTTGGCTTCTCTTCATTTGTAACCGTATCGGCTTCATCAGGAGTTGGTATTGACGGAGCTGAAGACCGAGGTATAACGAGAGAGGCCGTCCTTCTGGTTGCAGTAACGTGGGTCTGATAAAGGGACTGGCTGAGAGCTTCTAGCTCATCTAAGAGCTGACTGTTTGAGTTTCTTCTGCCAGGTAAGTTAGAAGCCATTATTTTTCCTGATTGTTAGTACAAGAAAAGGTAGAATAAAGTGATTTGTATTAAAGAATGATAATGTCTCGGAGTTAATAAACAGGTACTGATGTTGCAGAAGGGTGCATGCTGCAGGAAAGATAATACATTTTAGATTATGTGGACTTTAGGAAGGGTTTATGAGGTGGATAAACTGCCATGAAGTTATTATGTGGATGCACCTTAGTGGTGCTTTACAAACCAATGAATTTTGTATGGGTGAGAGAGAGGGACAGAACTACGTGAAGGATAAGGGAGGGAATTGTAGATCATCACTCCCTGTATTTTGAGTAATGTGAAAAAGACTGGGATGTAGGTAGACAGATTATCAAATTTCGTAACAGGGAAATAATTATTGGTCCCCGAAAATTTGTTCCTTTGTTCGAGGCTTTGCTGTTGATTGCTAAAATGCTAAATATGCTTTTTGGCATATTCACATTCTGAAGGTTGTGTGTACTTGTCTCAAATAATTAGAGAATGGTGATTTTGTTATTTTGCTTGCCATTATGAAAGGACAGCATCCTCCTTGGCATTCCTAGCGGCGAAACAGGTTTACTGCTTCATTCGACATCACTTATATACGTTTGTTACTGTTCTAGTTTATTTCATGCTTGACCGAACACTCGAACAATGGTCTATTCTAGTTATTACATGTCCTCTGCTCAATTGTTAGTGGTCCTTTGACGTAGATAAAAGTGAGCAAGCTGGTTAAACAGTGAGGCTAACTGATGTGCGTGGTTAAACGCTACTGAATATATGTATGCGTTTACTCGAAGCACACTGAAAATACTGTCCGCAATATCCAACTCTACAAAAAAACGCAAATGAATAACTTGAATTATGAATCAGACGCAATATTTCTGGACCAGTATGGCCGTATGGGAACGAGTATGAGCCTCGCCAGAAGGCATACCTAAACTCCAACACTCCTGGTGAGTTTCCAATAGACTATTTTTACAGGACTTTTGTCAAAGCAAAGCTATCAACTAACACCATTCGTCTAATCGAGATATTCCCATTTCTACACTTGAAAATTCTTGCTCAATCTTTTGTACTGTTGTTTGGAAGTGAGATGATTACTGTTAGAGAAAGGAACATTACAATACCTCTTCTAAGTTGGATATACATAATTATAATTAGGTGCCTGATGTTGTACGCTAGTACCATGCTATCACAAAACGGATTGTAAATCTGTGTATCACTTTCCAAAGTGTTGAAATCACTCATAAAGTCGCATTAGGGGCATACATATTGAATAGGTTTTATCCAACACCATTGAATATTATATTTATTTAGTTTCACTCAAAAGTACTACCTCGGTCCCACTCATTTCCCCCCATATTTCTTTCTGGGGTATCCCATTCATTTCCACCCATTTCTATTTTGGGCAAAAATTAACACATAAAAACCACACAAAACACTCTCATGTGCTTGTATGCCTATATTTACNNAATTTTCATTTCTTAATCTTTGTGCAAAAAGCATATGGGGGGAATTCATTAGGACGGAGCCACGGAGGTAACATTTTAAAGAAACCAGAAAATTCATATGCAATCAAAAGTTTTTGGAAGACAAATGAGTTCATTTAGAAAAGAAAAGAAAATTAGAGAGTTGGATTTTAGCATCTTTTTACGAGTCAAAATTGGAGATTATGTTACTATATTGTTATTAGCATGGTAAAGAACTATATCACTTTAATCAAAAATATTAAACAACGCATTCCCTTTAATTTACTCATTTTCCCACATTAACATTTTGACACTACTTGAGATTAAACTCATTTTCCTCACGCAAATCAATGTAGTTTATATATCTATCAATTTAACATACATAAATATAATATACATATTCGTCAATCATATAGTTTATAGTCACCAAGTATTATAAAATACATATTCACCAATTATATTGTATATATTCACAAAATATATCACAAATATTAATTCATATTTACCTCAGTATATGATGCATTATATTTTTTTTTTTGGTGAGCAAGACAAGGGAGAAACCCTTACAAAGGAAAGCAAAAATCGAGAAAGGCAAAACAAAAACTAAAACAAGCGAAAACTACGTAGCAACCATGCGTGGCCAAGCCATCCCCATGATATCTTGCTCCATCAAGTACTTGAGCGACCTTGAAGGACTATCTAAATCATCAATGTCTCTATCTGATCGATTGCGAGATTAGCTAACCAATCCGCGCAACTATTTGTTTCCTATAAACATGATGCATTATATTAAGGGTGCGCACTTTGCCCCTCTTTTGCACAAAAAAAAAAATGTAATTGTAAATTAAAACTAAAAGTATATTTTTGTACCAAAAGAAAAAAAGTAAATGAATTTTAAAATGGCTATATGGACGGTCTTTCTTTCTTAAAACAAAGCAAGAAAGAAAAACAAACAATCAAGCACTCCAAAATCAAGCTAGTCGAAAGAAACGAAAAAGACGCGATGTCAGGAGGTCAGCTGGTCCAGAAAGTAGCGATGGTGGCTAAATACGGTGTATTCCCCGGAGCCATGTTAGCCGCGGTGGTCTACTCCCCACCCAATTACTCCAACCCCAATAAATCCATCCCTTCCTCTCATTAACCGTCCCAACCACGGGTAACCTTTCTTTTTACCCATTGGGCCCGGCCCAGCCCATTAGGCCCATTACTAGATTCTTTTATTTTTGTTTTTTGGTCTTCATTTATTCGTCGGATTATTGATTTTTATTAGCTATGTAACTATGTTATTCATCAGGTGGATTCGATCGATATGTCGAGTTTTGGTAATCCTATTTGTGTTATTGCTCGATATGTTATTAAAATTAGACGAGCTTAAAGTGGTTTCAGTGTGGCTTCAAGTGGTTATTTAAATTAGACGAGCTTAAAGTGGTTTCAGTGTGGCTTCAAGTGGTCACTTTTTAACATTGTGTTGACGAAAAATGAGCACTTTGAGCCCAATAGTGACCGATTTAAGCCCAATAGTGACTATGTCTTTTGTAACTTAAAATTAGTAGGTAATTTGTGATGTTTGATTAGTCGCATGTGGCTTTGTTCAGAAGGTCTCTGTTCGAAATGTGAGGACAACAAGTATTTTTATATCACTCGAAAGTCTGGGAAGAAACCCTCTTTTTTGTATGTATTACTATGAAAGTAGACGCAACTATGTTGGCCCAATAAAAGGATATATATTTCTAATTTGACTTGGACTTACGGGAGCTTGGGTTGATTTTGTGATAAAAGTAGACGGTCTTTTCTAAGAATTTGTGTTATATAGGAGGGAGTACATAATTGTGACGCATTTATGTACGGGGTTTGGCCCAAATTGATAGGCGACAGTTGACTTTGTGGTCAAAGTTTCATAGAGTGATATTTTGATGCTGTAAATTTGTCTTAATTTGAGCGAGATAAATAATAGGCAAAAATTGGTCTTAGTTGATTTGGTTTGACCTTTAAAAGTTTAGTGTGGTGTGTTAATTTGGGACGGAGGTAGAGTTAATTGAAATGTGGATGTGATTTTGTTTGTCTATGGTGTGTTATTAGCATATATATCAGTTTGTCGAAGTGATGATTCTTTTTAGTCAGGCCTCAAAATGACATGTTATGATGCTTCTAAGTCTTAACATGCTTGTTTGTGTTTGGTTATGAAATGATTCAACTTGTATTAAGACCCTTTTCCCTACATGGTATTTTATGGGAACTTTCGGGGACTTTGGAGACTTCATTTGTATCTTTTTAAGAAACTTATAGGAACTATAGGGAACTTAATTGAATTGTGGGAAGATTTAGAAAACTTTACTTATCTTTTAGAAACGCCTCCAAAGTTCCCATTTACAGAGTAGGGACAACTTCTTGTGAGTTTTGAGTGTCGCGTTTCATGCTTTGCACGTTTATACTGCATGCCTTTATTGGTGGGTTACTACCTTGGCTATGATCAAGGCGAATCTCAAAATATCAAAAAAAGGAAGTTTATGCTATGTTTACTTTTTTGACGGTGCATTCACTCTCTTAGACTCTCTTAGACTGTGCAAAGAGACCTTGCACTGGTCTGAGTGGGCACATGCACATTCAGTAGGCTTCTGCCTTGAGTTAAGGACTTCCTTAGGGTGATTTACAGGCTCGTTTTGTTAACTGCTGTAAATAACTATCTATAATTCTTAATTCTTTTACATGTTATACTTCTTGCTAGCCATGTCTATTGTTTCGACTGAATTGGTTTTGCCTCTTGTTGCAGGATCATCTCTACTCATCGATGATGTTGCGAAGTTACCTTTTTAGGTGTGCAATAATTCTTATGACTACAACTGTTTTTATTTCTCAGTGTATGCAAATGTCGAACATTCAGTCTCGTCTTATGAGATGAGAGATGAACATTTCTTTCTTGTAATGAATTTGAGGTAAAAACAAAGTTCAACGACATAGTTTGCATTTCCAAATTTGTGTTACCCCTTCTCCCGCTTTGCCTGTCTACAACTAATATGCTGCCCTGTTAGATTTATTTTTTCTTTAACTTTTAATAGTTAAGGAAGCTTTAGGTTCTTTTGCTATGCTCTTATCATTGTGAGGCTGTGTCGAGTTCTATGAAACAATGTTGGTCATTTGGATTGCTTGTTGTTCGTGAAAACCTTTGGAATATAGAACTATCAAGTGGCTGAAGCCTGAAGGTGTAGTAGGGTATTTATTGAATCATCAAACTTGTGATCTAGTCAAACTTGAGCATGCTTAAGGAGTTAGAAGTTTTGAGTAATTTTTGTGGTAATATATTATGTAGTAAGTCCTGTTGTTTGTCTTCTTGATGATTGAGCCTCTTATGTGGAGTTCTATCAAGACTGAGAATCTACTTTGATATAAGTCGCCTCATTAGACTGAGGTTGATACAACCCCCACTTCCAGCTTCGAGGATAGTGATAACCGATCTTTTGAGGTCTGAGATGCTGCTTTACCTTGAGTCTATCTTGCTGGATGCCTCTATAAATGATAAGTACCGCCTTTTATCAGTATGGAGCTTCCACATCAATTAGTTTGGTAATCTTTTGTTGTATCATGGTTATTTTATAGTCCTCATTGGAAGCTTATTGTCTTGATAGATGATTCAATCTGAGTATGGTACACAGAATTAAATCGACGTATGAAACAAGGGCATAGGCAGATAGCTGTTGATAGAAATTAGAAGTTCATTTGTGCTTCCTTGTATTGTCAGCAGAGATTGGGTTCTTCATCTCTACGTTTTGGCGCTTCTTGTATGGAGCCCTTTTCAGATCTCAAAACCAAATGAAATTTTTTTGTGTTCAAGTGTAATTTCTTGGTTTCCGAATCCTTGTCGTTTGTGTTACCTTATCCTGCATTGCTTCCGCTAGTGTTTGCAAAGTTTGTTGTCTCTCTCTTATGATTCCTTGTTCTTTATTTCCCCTCTTATTTTTGGGTGAGTGGGGCATGAGGGAAACAAGGACTGAGGCAGTTTTGTTAGTTGAGGGCCTGCTCCATAAGTGGGCTTTGTTTTCTGATGTGTGGTCCATATGATTTATAGCCAAGGGTTTAGTAGTTCAAGGGAGATATAATGTGCTAAGAAGCGATGCACAAAGTTATTATAGGTATGGATTTAGTGCAGCCGTGAATTTGAAGTGAATGAACATGTGCGGATTGCTTAGCCAAAACCCGGAGAATATCTATAAAAGGCTCTTGCAAAGTTGGATGAAGCTTGCCATCATTCTCCGGTTGTTCCACTGTGTGTGGGGTCTTTGGGGTGGGGAGGGAGGGGGATTAGCCCCTATGATTAATTAAGTACCTCTTGTAGATTCCAAGTTGTAGCTACTAGCCAGTAGCAACTTTTTTTTTTTTTTTTTTTTTTTGACAAAGAGTAAAGCAAACATATATTACAAACATTGAAGCTGCTCTTCCTGCACATAACAGAAAGCAAGTAGCAACTTTGTCAGCTTCAATGTGGATATGTTTAGCTTGCTATCATTTTCGGGTTGTTTCACTTTCATGGGCCAACTCGTCGTTAATGGAGAACCAAGCTACACATATGAGTCAGTATTAAAAATCAAGAGCTGCTTCAGTAGTTAAAAGCATTGGATTTGGCTCATTATAAACCAACATAATTTACTAATAAATGAGGTTCATGTAGTCATGTCTTCAATATTTGTCTCCAGGCATTTTGAACCATGTCCGTCAACATTTAGGGGCCATTTGCCTCTAGCATCAAACAACTTGCCTTCAAGTAGATTCCAATGAAAACCCTAATGGTGGTGTTGCCGCAAAGCAGCCGATCACGAACCAATGAAAACCCCAACACCGATGAGTGTGGCTTAGTTGTAAAAAGCGTGCCTCTGGAGCGCCTAGCGACCTGAGGCGCTGAGCCATGCACTTTTTCCGGCGAGGCGAAATCAAGAAGCGCAACCTAGGCGTGCGCCTCAGCCTCATGCGCGAGGTGAGGGCTTCGGGCGCTTTGGGTTTTGAGGCTAGAAACGAACAAAAAATCCCAGATCTATGAAAAATGGATGAGAATCGGCCAAAACGGTCGGCCTCGGAACGTCATTTCCGGTGGCTGGAGACTTTTTCCGGTAAAAAAATTACGGTACCCGACTGGAAAAGACGTTCCGAGTCCGATTCGGGACTTCGTTTTCCCTAATTTTCAACCTTTTTTGTAGATCTAGGATTTCGGTTTTTTTTTTTCTTTTTATCTTCTCTCCCTTTTCTTAGGGCTTTACAACTTGTATGGGTTGGTGTTTTGTGTTTTATATTAACTTTTTTTTTTATTTTTCAAAAACAAGTGTGCCTCGCCTACGAAAGGCGTGCACTTTTGCTTTGAGCCTTCACCTAGGCTTTTTACAACTAAGAAGTGTAGGTTGGGGATGTAGTTAACCCATTGAGAATGGGTCAATCTTAAAGCTCCGTCCAAACGGGGATCAATCCATATACCGCCTTGTTCCGACTGGTGTGAAAAAAGAGTGGGCTCGATTTTGGTGGTTAGGTGCGGAGATCAAAGTGTTGTTGCGGTGGGATCGGGCTCGTCGGGTGTGGCTTGGCCTTTTCGGTCTTGGTGGGGAGATGGGTGGTGGTTGTAGGGTGTTGGGGAAGGGGAGAGGGATGAGGGAGGGTTGTGCACAAGAGATAGAGAGAATGGGGATTATGTACCTTTGTGGATGGAGAATGTTAGTGTGGATGGAAAAATGTTATTAGGTAGGTTTTTACAAAAAATTAGCGTAGATGCTAAATAATATTAGGTATTTGTTCACAAAATTTTGAAACTATTAGATAGTTAAAAAAAAAAAAACCCTTGGATACTGGTAGAAATACTTGGGATTATTCCTGTGATGTCATAGAAATGAAATAAAACATTTTCTAAAATCATCATGCAGTTAGTTGAGTTGTATACTTGTATCGTGTGTCCTAGCTGAAGATTATATGGACACTTTAAGGTATTCGATTACTGAAGGCCTGAAGCTGATGCTGATGCTACCTTGGAGTAAATACCAGTTGCTTTGGAACCACGATAACCCCTGCGTCCTTTTGCTTCGAAACGGAGTATCACTGAAATGAGCAGCTCCACTCTCTATGCTCTTTTATCTTTCCCAAAAAAATTTTGGGGATTGGAACTATTATTGTTACGAAGCGCTCCCAGCTATATTCCGTGCCATCTCCCCCCACCCCCTGTGTTATTTTGGGATTCGCAGTTCTTTTATCAGTTGAAACTTGAGCTTCTCAAGAAAATATTTGGTCTTGTGGATATTTGCACTTATAACTTCGTCTAAGATGGTGGTATCAGGCCATAGAGGTACCTGATATCTATTGAACTGAACCTTTATTTTCTGCCTCCTGTCCTCGGTGAGACTCTTATTTTGTTGTGGTTGCATTACCAAAGCTAACAAGTCCATTGCCACCTTCTGAATGTCTTGTTGTTACTCGAGATTTTTTTCGGGTTAGACCAATGGCGCCCACCATCGAAGGAGTGACTAACAACTAATCTTTTTCGTGCAGATGCTCACAGAACAGTTAAACAACTGACGAAAAAGGTTATTCGAGATTCATCCCTACATTATAGTGCCTTGAATTTATAAAGTGAAAAAATAAAGAAAAGAAAACAGAATACGACATCCTGATCCACACAGCCCCCCCTCGTTATGTGTCTGCAGTGTGCACAGAAGCTAGTCTCTAGTGTAGTGCTCCTGTTACATTTGCAGGATTTTAGGCTGCCTGTACAAGTCTCCTTTATGGAGTAAATAATGCCAACTGCTTATGTGACGTCATTTGAGGAGAAAAACAGAACAAATTAGAGAACCATCCACTCCTTGGCCTTTTGCTATCTTATCAAGTATCGACACACCATCACATCAATTTAGAGCTCACCCATCAGGCCATCACTGTTTCTTCTTAACAAAGAGCAATTTTTATTCTGTGCTGTTTTGCATATGCTGCTGAACCACTTACTTGCTAATTCTGTGATCAGCACTTACTCTTTTTCTTCCCTGTCTTTATGATTGTGATAACACAGAAACAGATGATCTTTCATCTGATTATACAGGTCCTGCGTAGCAGCCCTAATTACGATATCAATCTGAGTCACTGTGCACGTGGACGCTTACTTTAAGAATTTATAAGGAAACTTTTTGTGGGGGTGGGGGAGACAGTACGTGCATTGGTGAAATCATTTAATTTTTCATGTACAATCAGAAGCAACGGTACTAGATTGTGTACAGAACTTATTTTAGATGACTACCTACTTATGCTGTGAAATATTTTAGCAGTTGGGATTACAGAACACATGATTATTGTCCTTGAAGGATCAATAGTTAATAATAATATTAAGATCATGGATGAAAATGCCAAGATTCTGCATGGAGGTTGACGGATTGATGTAGTAACCTGTCAACATGAGCAGTAGCATCATCATCATCATCATTATCAGGACCATTAGTGTAGCTATTAGGATGAAGATCCATCTCATCATAAACCAAAGGATGATATTGTGGTAGATTTGGAAACTGAGGAGGTATTTTGTCCATAAGATGCTGGTAATGCTGGCTATATGTGCTTCGCTTAGGAACAGGGACAGTCGTAGGAGCAGCAGCAGTAATGTCGGCAATGAGAGATGGCAGCTGTTTGTGGTGTGAATCGGCAATGAGAGATGGCAGCTGTTTGTGGTGTGAATTTGAGTGGTGGGATGACTTCGGATTGAACAGAACAGAAGATGGTGAGAGGCCAGTTGACGCCGTGGAGGCGTCAGCAGTATTTTGGAGGGTAGCATAGGGAGGAGGGAAGATTATGTTTGCGTCAGAGATGGACGAAAAGTTAGGGAGAGGATTCGACAATAAGGAATGCAGTAGGAAATTTGCATCATGGCTTGATTGACGAGGAGATCGAGAGGAACAATCTAGGACTCCTGTGGCAGTTGATGGGGAGGAAGTGGTAACAGGCATCTCTGTTAATGGGGGTAAGCAGCTGAGGAAAGGAGATAGTGGTGGTGGATAAAATGCTGTTTTTTTCTCTCCTCCGTGCTTGTGGAACACTCTGCATATCACCCATTCCTCCTGCACAAAATGGTTACAGAGTGTCAGTCATGCACCCCTGCATTTTTGTTGAGTTACGTGCGACCCCTAACATGTTGTGAAGTCAACCGAGGAAATGACACAAGTCCTAGGGACTCGTAAGTTTGCTTTGGGTTGCCTGACATTTTCTTTACATTAGAAAAGAAACCTTTATTTTCAGAAAAAATGAAACATCTAACAAATGTTCTGTTTTTGAGTAATTCTTTCATCCCTTTGTCCCTGTTTTACCATGCTAGTTGGGTGGAGTAGTAGAAACACACTATTACCAGACCATGAAGAAGTCATGTTTGTGGAAGGGAAACATTAATTCTACCAGAATGTACCTTAGAAGAGAGGCGAAAGGAAGAGAAATGGCCGTCAAGGCGATACTCATGCATGACCCAACGAGTCTTAACTCCGCGAGGAGCTCGCCCTTGGTAGAACACCAGTGTCTTCTTCATCCCTATCAGCAATCCTGCTCCACCATGGCCACGACCTGCAGCTGTAGTAGAGATGCTGGCGGCGTAGACTTGCCTGTCCTTGCCAGTAGCCTTCCAGTAGCCACTTCCAGTGGCTCGGTTCGTCCGCAAACCAGTCGGGTACTTTCTGTCCCTTAGACTGTACAAGTACCACTCTTTTTCGCCCATTTTTGCACGTTCTGCAGCAGCCGAGCAAATTATGTGATCAGTTTCATGATCTTTTCACAAAAAAATTAATAAGTTATGTATTGGAAATGCATACCTGGAAGGTCCCAAGGCTCACATTTGTTGAGATCAACTTCAGCAATGTGCACCGGAGTAGTGACATTATCGCTAGCGTTGCAGAAGACCTTGGAAGCAAGGTAGAATGTAATGAGCTCTTCGTCAGTTGGATGAAACCTGAACCCTGGTGGCAGCCCTCCTGATTTCTCACTTTCATTCAGCTCACTTAATACATCTTCCATCCTCCACATCTTTCCTTCTTTTTACCTTGTACAAAGAGTTAGAAGAGAAATATTTGTATTACAAGAGTAGCAGTAGTATAGTAGCTTGGTTCCTCTTATATAGCATGCACTGAAACTGATTCCAGTAATTTTATAATAATATCGATAACAACTACGGTGTACCTCCTAAGTCCTAAGTCCTATGCATGAATATGAATGATGGAAGCAGTATAATATAATGATAAGGAGCAGGAGGGGCATAGATTTGGTTTTCATGAAGAGGATTTATTTGGGATTTGGTTGTCATAAATAGGCGAATAGTGATCTAGGCAGAGGGAACTGTGAAAAGTGCACCTGAAGGGGGGTTCCTAAAGCAGCTAGAAAAAGAGAGGTAGTAAATGCAAGAACCAGAGCAGAGGTGAAAGATTTATGCGTGTGGGTGTTACCATATTATCCCATTACCCAATAATATATTAATTTAAGTTGTTCAAAGAAGAACAGTGGTTGTACTTCTTTGGGGAGCAGGTAAAGGCCAACCAAAATAAGGTAGCACAGTTTCCTTATTATATCAGAATGGTGAGATCATCTTTGCCAAAACCTTCATAACTTGACTAACTAGGCTGTTGAGCCTAAATACTCTAGTAGCCCTGCTTTGGTTGAGGACATTTTACTTATAAACTCCTCCTTGTAACTTATACTTCCTTCTTTTATATGGAGTACAAATACAACATCACATGAGAACAGAGTCATTGACTGGATATATAAAATGGAATGGAATGGGGAGCATTATTATCACTTTGTTAATCTTCGTGCATTATTTTTTCTATGCGAGTGCACAATTTTATCTGCATGTACTGAAATTGTCCAATTAGATGAATCAAATTGAACTAATAAGACGTTATGTCTGTGGTACATATTTCACTATAGATGTCTAGAAAAGGGCTTTGGATGTCTTTTGCCTCTCATCTCCGTGGAAGAAGTTGCATCTTAATGTGGAGTCAGAGAATGTACACATGCTCCCTGAGGACCCTGGCGCTGCCATACCACCGACCTAAGCAAAGAGCTGGAAGCAAGAAGTCTTTCTCCCTTCTTTCCCTGACTTGTATCCGCTTACTGTTAGTGGTTAGATAAAAATAGTTCTACAATGTTGAAAATTCACTAGGCTTGGTTAGATAAATTTACGGCTACTATATTGAACTTTTAGTTTCCTTGAAATTTGTTGAAATTTTTTCTGAAATTTAAGAATTTTCATAAATATTTGAAAACTATTACAAATTGTCTTATACACCCACCTTTAATTTGTGTGCAAAAATGAGCCTTTATAAAAAAACAAATTTTTCAATTGATTTGCAAACTTTAAAGACAAGGGAAGCATTAGTGGTGTAGCCGTGTAGCGCACAATTGATTTTAATTATCACATTAAATATTTATGACATTTAATTATAGGATATTTGGCTTTTTTTTTATTGTGGAGTTTTTTGTATGTACCAAACGAGTGGTTCACTTGGATATCGCTGCACCATCATGAAGTGATTTCTTCTTTTTTTCATGATCATCAATTTAAATGGATATGTAAAAGTTAATTAATTGTGAAAGTTTTTACCATATTATGAACTTAAGATTTTATTTACTCGCTATTTCAAAGTGAAAGGGGGGGGGGGGGTTATTTTTTCATGGAAACCGAAGCTAGTCCTTATAATTTGATATGCACTTGCTTATAAAATACAAGTACTAAGTCTATTCTATGTCAAATCAAAAGTTCACCATTCTTTTGCATAAAGTTGTTGCATATCTTTTTTTTTATGTACTAACTAACTTTAAGTATCAATGATATGCTCTTAAAAGGGTATTTGTTGTTAAAGATGATATTTTCCATATCTTTTTTTTTTTGTCTATTTTCACATTCCTATTATTTATATTACTGGACTGACGTTTGAGGCTCCATTCATATCAATCGACAAATAAGTTGAGAATATATAAACCATCCAATACATTACATACATTCTATACTAATATACTTTGTAACCATGCTATAAGATGGCACTGTTAGGAGCAACTATTTTTACAGTCCAAAATGTAATTTTTACATTTTCTTGCGGTCATAGTTTCCTATGCTATACACATAAATAAATAAAAATAAAAGTGTAAAAAACAATTTTGGCATGGCAAATATCATTTCCCCTGCATTAGATATGAGGCTTCATATATTGAGGTAAGCTTGGATCTAAGTACAGGTGAAACGAAGTACTAGCTTCTAGCTAGCCTACACGTGAATGTTGCAAAGGCCAGTAGAAAGCCAAACTTTAGGGACCTAGACTATATAGTTTAATCTGCTAAAATCTTTTTGATAGATTTGAGTGGACTTCCTCATTTTATGATTTGCATGTCGCTTAAGACACATAAACAAAAATCTACTAGAAAGAAGTAAAGAACATGTTTTTATGTGTCTGAGTATGAATGTGTCCGGTGTCCCTTATTGTCATATCAGGTATAAAGAAAACAATAACGATACTCCTATACTCCTATGTAAGAAATTTCTGAAAACAAACACGGAGTACTAGAAAGAAAAGTTGACTTCATAAGATGGCATGTTGTGTTCATTTGTGATACAATTAACAAGATGGCCTGATTAATGGGTTTTCTGAACGTAGCTAATGAGCAGTAATGACATCACTAATAAGAGATAGCTCAGGCCAAAGACTAAAACATAAAAACGCTAGCACACGTGCAACAGGAGGCTTTTTAAGTTAACTCAGGCGTATGATACTATGACTATGACGACAAGACGGGTCCTATTCTAGTGGTAGATTGCCAGAATTGGGACAGAAAAATAAGAAACCAAAGTCTGGTAGTTGTTTTCTGAACGAACAGAGGGCCTCAACATTTAAGAAGACCCCAATGTAGCATATCATAGATGCAAATATGTATGTAGGATTCCTTTTCTTTGATGGTTTTATGGTGTGTTTTGCACTGAATTTGAGCATGTACGTAATGGACAAAACCAATAGTTTGGATTACGCCAAAGCTATTTTTTTTTTGGCAAATTTCATATTCCATTCTCCATTATATGTGTCTAGGATGCCTCCTGCCAATTGTCTTCCTATTGTGTTTCAGGACCGACAGAAGGTTTTTTTGTGGGCATAAAAACTAGCTTTTTAGGTCGATTTTTGATTTTCCGATAAAAGTTCCAAAATTTACCAAGCATATTAATAGGGTTTATTGGTGGATAATTGAAGCATGTGGCAATGTCATTCCTCCTTCTTAATAGTATTACGGTGTCTTTAGCACTCGATTCGAGCATGTGCATAATGGACAAAACCGATGGTTTGGGATACGCCAAAGCTACATTTTGACAATTTTCTTGTTCCATTCTTCATTATATGTGTCTAGGATGCCTCCTGCCAATTTTCGTCCGATTCTATTTCGGAGTCGAGACGAGGTTTTGTTTTGTGGGTTCACAAAAACCGGCTTTTTAGGTTTATTTTTGATTTTCCGGAAAAAAAGTCCCGAAATTTACCAATCATGTTCATAGGGTGTATTAGAGCATAATTGAAGCATATGTCAATGTCATTCCTCCTTCTTGATAGATTTACGGTGTGTTTCGATCTCGTTTCGAACATGGGCATAATGGACAAAGCAGATGGTTTGGGCTACGCCAAAGCTACTTTTTGGCAATTTTGTTGTTCCATTTTAAATTATATGTAGCTAGTATGCCTCATGCCAATTTCTATTTCAGGGCCGAGACGAGGTTTTTTCGTGGATTATAGTCCAATATAACTAACTTTTTGATCGATTTTTGATTTTCGGGTACAAATCCTGAAACTAACCAAGCATGTTCATAAGGTTTGTTGGAGGATAATTGAAGCATGTGGCAATGCCATTCCACCTTGTTGATTTTTTACTGAGTGTTTAGCGCTTTATCCGAGCATGTGCATAATGAACATAACCAATAGTTTGGGCTACGACAAAGCAACATTTGGCAATATTGTTGTTCCATTCTTCATTATATGTGTCTAGGATGCCTCTTGCCAATTTTCATCCGAATCTATTTCAGGGCCGAGACGAGATTTTTCCGCGGGTTATAGTCCATAAAAACCGGCTTTTTGGGTCGAATTTAGATTTTCCGCAAAAATTCCCAAAATTTGCAAAGCACATTCATAGGGTGTATTGGAGCAAAATTGAAGCATCTGGCGATGTCATTCTTCCTTCTTGATAGTTGTTACGGTGTGTTTAGCGATCGATTCGAACATGTGCATAATGAACAAAACAGATGGTTTGGGCTACGAAAAGGTACTTTATGACATTTTTCTTGTTCCATTCTTCATTATATGTGTCTAGAATGCATCCATCCAATTTTTGGATTCTATTCCGGAGACGAGACGAAGTTATTTCGTGGGAAATACTCCAAAAAAACTAGCTTTTTTGGTCGAATTTTAATTTTCCGGAAAAAGTCTTGAAATATACTAAGCATGTTCATAGAGCGTATTGGAGCATAATTAGAGCATGTGTCAATGTCATTCCCCCTTTTTGATAGTTTTACGGTGTGTTAAGCGATCGATTAGAGCATGTGCATAATGTATGCTACTTTTTAGTAATATTGTTGTTCCATTCTTCATTATTTGTGTCTAGAATGCCTCATGTAAATTTTCGTCCACTTCAACTTCATTGCCGAGACGAGGTTTTTTCGTGGGTTATAGTCCACAAAACCGACTTTTTAGGTCGATTTTAGATTTTCTGGTAAAAATCCCGATATTTACCAAGCGTGTTCATAGGGTTTATTGCAAGATAATTAAGGCATGTAGAAATGCCATTCCACATTCTTGATAGGTTTATTGTGTGTTTAGCGCTCGATTTGAACATGTGCATAATGCACAAAACCAATGGTTTGGGCTACGCCAAAGCTACTTTTTGGCAATTTTGTTGTTCCATTATTCAATATATGTGTCTAGGGTTTCTATTGCCAAGTTTTTTCCGATTCTATTTCGGTGCCGAGCTGAGGTTTTTATGTGGGTTATAGTACACAAAAACCGGCTTTTTTGATCGATTTTTAGACTCTACGAAAAACCCTGAAATTTACCAAGCATACTCAAAGGATGTATTGGATCATAATTGAAGCATGTAGCACTGCCATTCCTCTTTCTTGATAGTTTGACGGTGTGTTTAGCGCTCCATTTGAGCGTGTGAATAATGGACAAAACTGATGGTTTGGGCTACGCCAATGCTACTTTTTTACAATTTTCTTGTTCCATTTTTCATTATATGTGTCTAGGATGCATCATGTCAATTTTCATCAGATTCAATTTGGGGCCGAGATTATGTTTTTTCGTGGGTTATAATCCACAAAAACCGGCTTTTCGGGTCGATTTTTGATTTTCCAAGAAAAAGTCCAGAAATTTACCAAGCATGTTCATAGGGTCTATTGGTGCATAATTGAAGCTTGTTGCAATGTCATTCCTCCTTTTTGATAATTTTACACTGTGTTAAAAGTTCGATTCGAGCAAGTACATAATGCACAAAATAAATGGTTTAGGCTACACCAAAGCCACATTCTCGTAATTTTGTTGTTTGAATCTTCATTCTATGTGTCTAAGATGCCTCTAGTCAATTTTCGTCCTATTCTATTTTGAGGCCAAGACGAGGTTTTTTTCGTGGGTTCCACAAAAACCGGCTTTTCGGGTCGAATTTTGATTTTCCAGAATAGTCCCAAAATTTACCAAGCATGTTTATAGGTTGTATTGGAGAAATATTGAAGCATGTGGCGATGTCATTCCACCTTCTTGATAGTTTTACGTTGTGTCTAGAGCTTGATTCGAACATGTTTATTATGGACACAACCGATGGTTCGGGCTACACTAAAGCTAAGATTTGGCAATTTTCATGTTCCATTCTTCATTATATATGTCTATAATTGCTCATGTCAATTTTTGTCCGATTCTATTTCGTGGCCCAGACGAGCTTTTTATGTAGGTTATTGTCCACAAAAACGGCTTTTTGGGTCGAATTTTGATATTCCGGAAGAAGTCCCGAAATTTTTTAAGCATGTTCATAGGGTGTATTGGAGGATTAGTGAAGCATGTAGCAATGCCATTCCTCCTTCTTGACTATCGCTCGATTTGAGCATGTGCATAATGGAAAAAACCGATGGGTTGGACTACACCAAAACTACTTTTTGGCAATTTTGTTGTTCTATTCTTCATTATATTTATCTAGGATTTCTATTGCCAAGTTTTGCCCAATTCTATTCGGGGCCGAGACAAGGTTTTTTCATGAGTTATAATCCGCAAAAACCGGTTTTTGTGTCGAATTTTGATTTTCCGAAAAAAGTCCTGAAATTTACAAAGCATGTTCATAGGGTGTATTGAAGCATAATGGAAGCATGTGGCAATGCGATTCCTCCTTTTTGATTGTTTTAAAGTGTGTTTGGCGCTTCCGAGCATGTGTATAATGGACAAAACCAATGGTTTGGGATATGCCAAAGCTACTTTTTCGCAATTTTCTTGTTCCACTATCCATTATATTGTCTAAAATACCTCCTCTCAATTTTTATCCGATTCTATTTCAGGGCCGAGACGATGTTTTTTCGTGGGTTATAATCCACAAAAACCGGCTTTTTGGGTCGATTTTTGATTTTTCCTGAAAAAATTCCAAAATTTACCAAGCATGATCGTAGGGTGTATTGGATCATAATTGAAGCATGTGTCAATGTAATTCCTTCTTCTTGATAGTTTTACGGTGTATTTAGCGCTCCATTCGAGCATATGCATAATGGACACAACCGATGGCTTGGGGTATGCCAAAGCTACTTTTTCGCAATTTTCTTGTTCCACTATCCATTATATGTGTCTAGTATGCCTCCTCTTTTTTTTTTTGTCCGATTCTATTTCGGGGCCGAGACGAGGTTTTTTCTGGGTTATAATCCACAAACACCTGCTTTTGTGTCGAATTTGAATAATCAGGAAAATAATTCCCGAAATTTACCAAGCATGTTCATAGGGTGTATTGAGGCAAAATTGAAGCATATGGAAATGCCATTCCTCTGAGCATGTGCATAATGGACAAAACCGATAGTTTAGGCTACGCCAAAGCTCCTTTTCGCAATTTGCTTCTTCCTTTATCCATTATATGTGTCTAGAATGCCTCCTGTCAATTTTTGTCCAATTTTATTTAGGGGCCGAGACGATGTTTTTTTGGGTTATAGTCCACAAAAACCAGCTTTTTGGGTCGGTTTTTAATCTTCCTGATAATATCCCAAAATATACCAAGCATGTTCATAGGGTGTATTGGAGCATAATTGAAGCATGTGTCAATGTAATTCCTTCTTCTTGTTAGTTTTACAGTGTGTTTAGCATTCCATTCGAGCATATGCATAATGGACACAACGGATGGTTGGGCTACGCCAAAGCTATAATCCATAAAAACCGGCTTTTTGGGTCGATTTTTGATTTTCCTGAAAAAGTCCCAAAATTTACAAACATGTTCATAGGGTGTATTGGAGCATAATTGGAGCATGTATCAATGTAGTTCATCATTCATGATGGTTTTACGGTGTGTTTAGCGCTCCATTCGAGCATATGCATAATGGACATAACCGATGGTTTGGGCTACGCCGAAGCTACTTTTTCTATATTTTCTTGTTGCGTTATCCATTATATGTGTCTAGCACGCCTCCTGTCAATATTTGTCCGATTCTATGTCGAGGCAGAGACGAGGTTTTTTCGTGGGTTATAGTCCACAAAAATCGGCATTCTTGGCCGATTTTAATGCCGATTTTTGATTTTCCTGAAAAAGTACCAAAATTTACAAAGCATGTTCATAGGGTGTATTGGAGCATAACTGAAGCATGTGTCCATGTCGTTCCTTTTTTTTGATAGTTTTACGGTGTGTTTAGCGCTCCATTCGAGCATATGCATAATGGACATAACCGATGGTTTCTGCTATGCCAAAGCTATAATCCATAAAAACCGGCTTTTTGGGTCGATTTTTGATTTTCGTGAAAAAAGTCTCAAAATTTACAAAGCATGTTCATAGGGTGTATTGGAGCATAATTGGAGCATGTGTCAATGTAATTGATCATACATGATGGTTTTACGGTGTGTTTAGCTCTCCATTCAAGCATATGCATAATGGACATAACCGATGGTTTGGGCTACGCCGAAACTAACTTTTTGCTATTTTCTTGTTGCATTATCCATTATATGTGTCTGGCATGCCTCCTGTTAATATTTGTCCGATTCTATTTCGAGGCCGAGACGAGGTTTTTTCGTGGGTTATAGTCCAAAAAAATCGGCTTTCTTGTCCGATTTTTGATTTTCCTGAAAAAGTCCCAAAATTTACAAAGCATGTTCATAGGGTGTATTGGAGCATAATTGAAGCATGTGTCAATGTCATTCCTCTTTCTTGATAGTTTTACGGTGTATTTAGCGCTCCATTTGAGCATATGCATAATGAACATAACCGATGGTTTCTGCTACGCCAAAGCTATAATCCATAAAAACCGGCTTTTTGGGTCGATTTTTGATTTTCGTGAAAAAAGTCCCAAAATTTACAAAGCATATATTGGAGCATAATTGGAGCATGTGTCAATGTAATAGATCATACATGATGGTTTTACGGTGTGTTTAGCGCTCCATTCGAGCATATGCATAATGGACATAACCGATGGTTTGGGCTACGCCGAAGCTACTTTTTTGCGATTTTCTTGTTGCATTATCCATTATATGTGTCTAGCAAGCCTCCTGTCAATATTTTTCCGATTCTATTTCGAGGCCGAGACGAGGTTTTTTCTTGGGTTATAGTCCACAAAAATCGGCATTCTTGGCCGATTTTTGATTTTCCTGAAAAAGTACCAAAATTTACCAAGCATGTTCATAGGGTGTATTGGAGTATAACTGAAGCATGTGTCCATGTCCTTCCTCCTTCTTGATAGTTTTACGGTGTGTTTAGCGCACCATTCCAGCATATGCATAATGAACACAACTGATGGTTTGGGCTACGCCAAAGCTACTTTTTCGCAATTTTCTTGTTTCATTATCCTCTATATGTGTCTAGAATGCCTCCTATCAACTTTTGTCCGATTCTATTTCAGGGCCAAGACGAGGTTTTTCGTGTGATATAGGCCACAAAAACTGGCTTTTTGGGTCGATTTTTGATTTTCATGAAAAAGTCCAAAATTTACCAAGCATGTTCATAGGGTGTATTGGAGCATATTTTAAGCTTGTGTCAATGTCATTCCTCTTTCTTGATAGTTTTACGGTGTGTTTATCGCTTCATTCGAGCATATGCATAATGGACTCAACTGATGGTTTGGGCTACGCCAAAGCTAGTTTTTCGCAATTATCTTGTTCCATTATCCATTATATTTGTCTAGAATGTCTCCTGTCAATTTTTGTCTTCTATTTTGGGGTCGAGACGATGTTTTTTCATGGGTTATAGTCCACAAAAACATGTTTTTTTGGGTCGATTTTTCATTTTCCTGAAAAAGTCCCAAAACTTTACAAAGCATGTTCATTGGGTGTAATGGAGCATAAATGAAGCATGTGTCCATGTAATTCCTCTTTCTTGATAGTTTTACGGTGTGTTTATCACTCCATTTAAGTGTTGGTTATACCCGTCTTTTAATCGTATTAAAAAGTTATTAATTACCTTAATTAATTATAACCCCAAGACCTTAATTATGGTGATGTGTGATTTAACAAAGAAAGTAACTAGTTTAACAAT
>CAAKMY010119982.1:19328-34489 GCA_901111285.1 Corrigiola litoralis | reverse complement strand
GTTAACTTGCTTTTATTCCAACAGACCTCACCACTATGCGATTCTTTCCGACCTCAGATGTTACTATGGTTGTTGCTGGCAGTAAGTCCGGGCATTTGGGTTTCTGGAATGTTAAACCACGGATTGAGAAGGAAGATAATGTAGTTACTCATCTCTACCAGCCTCATTCTGGTGCTATTTCCGGGATTTCCATCCACCCGTTTTCGCTTTCTAAGGTAAAATGTTGCCTATGCTTGAAGGCCTGGTGAATTTCACGTTGTCATTTTTATGTTCTAAATGTATGGTTGAAGGCTTGGTGTCCATACTGATAGAGTTATGTAGGTATAAGGAAGTTGTATAACTTTGTTCTTTGATAAATTTCATTAATCTGTAATCGTGAAGGAGAATAGAAGGTGGTTGTTCATGGATGCAGTTTATACAGCCGTCTCACTTCTTTTGGGGGTTCATGTATCTTTCTCTAATAGCTTAATGATAGTTGATATTGCCTATACCTTGAGTTCATTTTTTAGCAAGTTTATGTTACTGATCATGATTCTTTCCTTAAGTAAATCAGTAAATCATAGTGTCGTAAATTTATGTACAGATGTACTCGAGTTGTAATGATGGAATTCTGCGGCTGATGGACATTGATCGGGAGGAATTTGATCTTTTGTATTCGAGCAGTTCTAGAACTCCTTTAGTTTCTCTAGCCCAAGATCCAAATGATGCAAACTTAATATATCTTGGTGAGGGTGAAGGAGGTTTAAGCATGTTTGATGGAAGAGTGGGGAAGATTTCGAATTCTTGGTCCCTACATGAGACGAGGATAAACTCAATCGATTTCAGTCCAGCAAACACCAATGTCGTGGCTACTAGTTCCACAGATCATCTTGCTTGCCTCTGGGATCTTAGGAAGATTGATGTCAGACATCCCAAATGCAACGCTTTCCAGACATTTGATCATACACGAGCTGTATACTCTGCTTATTTCTCTCCATCGGGTAGTTGTCTGGCAACAACAAGGTAAATGAATCTGGTATGCTTTGGATATAAGAAAATATGTTGCTTTAGCATGAGGTTTAAAATATATATACATATTCAACTCATTAATAAAGTTGTCTTTTGCTGCTTTCGTTTGAGGAACAATGAAAGTTTCATGTCAGATGGATGTTTTATCTTTTCCTTTAGTTGATGATGACAATGTGACTTGTGCATATCCTAATGGGCAATTTGTGTTGACAATTATGTTATAGCTGTTTTGCTTAAGTGGTCATCTTATTGAACTCTTGTATCAGGGTTCTACATTACACATTACAGCTCAGAAGCATTGTCATCTTATATAGCATACTAGTGTTAAATATTGCTTAGAGAATTCTTACATTTCTTTGTTCCATTGGTAGTTGTAGAAGAACGATCATGTTCTTTGCACATAATAATTCTATTGGTGTAACTATACTCTACAGGTGCTGTAGCTGTATAAAGCCAATTCACCTTCACATTTCAGTTTTCCCCTCTGAAAAACCTTTCCTTGTTGTTTGTTGAAATGCTTGCTTAGGGCAACATGTCCTTATTCAGACTTCAGGTTCTTCATCCGGCATGTGTTGTATTTGGAAAGTGTTCTGATTGAATTCAAATATGATATTTTTACATGCATCTAAAAGACTTACTTTACATGCATCTTGATCTCCCAAAACCAGACATGCTCTGGGGTGTTTACTGAGTCGATGAGTCATGTTGGTGTTTGGCGGAATATTCTACTCCTGAACAGTAAAACAGAAGTGAGGTTCTAGTACAATTGGTACACTAAGGAAGAATTATAGCACACTATAAGTTGAGGGAGATAGCGATGAAAATGAATATTTTAATTTGTATACATGACTGTATAAGGTAAAACTTTTTGGACTGTACGCATGAAGATACATAAACTTTATTAAAATTAATTTGTCTAAAATATGTAATTTGCACAATGGAGAAAGTTATGAGATTGATTTGCTACATATGGAACTTAAGTACCTAATTGCACATAAGCACACTAATGGGGGCAATTTGCTAATCTTGAAGTGGCTATCCTATGTTGCAGATGTTTTTTGCTGTTTATTGACCTCTACTTACATACATGGGTAATAATTTTGAGCAGTATTAATGAGATGGTTGACGTGCGTACCGGTGTTAATTTTGAGAAAAAGCGCAGTACAAGCCGACTTGTTGTAGGTAAAATTTCCTTCAAATAGTTGTCAAACTTACTTTTTGTGTATTATGATGGATTTAACTATTTATTGACTGTGAAAGATCAGTTCACATGTTGTTTAGTCCAGTTTTGGAGGTTTGTGAGGGTATCTGTTGTTATCCTTTTCAGATATATCAGATTATGACATACAGAGTTGCAGTGGTTGAAGAAAATGGCTTTTACGACTCCTCTTACTTCTCCTTTGCAACTTATATATTGATGCATTTTCTGGTTTTTGAGCCATTTTCTGAGAATTTTGTCATCTGTCTTTCTTCCTCCATGAATCGTCAAAACTTGCATCACTAATGGGTGAATTTGTTTTTCTTTTTGTCTGGTGTGGACAGAGCTACATGGGGTTGGGATGACACTTACCTATATAAGGGATATATGAAAAGAAGGGTGCATGTTCTCTCTGCGACTGAGGCAAAGGCCGTACATAAACTGGAAAGCTCTCTGATTCCGGCCATTCCATGTGTGTTGGATGCTCACCCTTGCGTTGTTGGGATGCTGGCTTGTGCAAATCGTAATGGTAATGTATTCATATGGACAACATCCTCGTGACTGTTGAGCTTTTCACTTCACCAACTTGTGCAGGAAACTTGGTTTCCATCCCTGATTCATGAACTTTTTGGTTTATATGTGGAGAACGTACTTGTAGTGTAATTACCATTGTGAAGTTATTGCAGAGATGAGTCCAGCTTTCTTTTATCTAATGGTTGATAGTACTCACGGAGTCATGGTGAGTTTTGAATGTAACAATTCTAAAACAATCAAGGTATCATTTGAATGTTTCTCTGCCCTGGAATCGATTCAATGAATGAATATGATGTCATTTTGTCATGTACACTAGGCAAACAAGATGACCTTCCTCTGGTTTGTCATTCAAACATCATGATATTCTCTGTTTTATTTGCTACAACAGATTTCATTTGTCGCTCTCCCAAGTCCCAAGTCGCAGGTACCACTTACCACTGCGGCCATTTGCTTGCCTGTTCTCAATAAGTTTATTCTGCACCTATGAACAATGAATCCAATTTAGTTAAGCTAACCAGCTAAGGTGGAAAAAACTAAGTACATCACAGGGGCTAACTTATTAAAGATTATACATTGATGGAAGAAAATTGATGCACTTCAATTGTCTAGTTATCAGTTAAACCATTCTTATAGACAACTCTGCAAAGCCAGCTAAGAGAATTAGCAACTAGATTCAACTCAGTACTCTTATTGCATTAAGCTCCCTTCCAGTTGGTAGTCTAATTCTTTGAGTATTACCCAACAAATACTGATGCTGAGATGCTAGTAGAACTGTCATTATAGCTTTGTTGGATGAAACGAAGCTCAAACTTAAACAACCTTGGTTATATCTCGACCAGAATAGCAATCGATTTTCTATGTGCTTTGTTCAATCAAGAAAGACCAGATTAGAGGCTACGTAGATTATACGTTAACTTAACTGGTCTTGAAAGAGACATACTGATCCTTGAGAAGATTAATTCATTTATAGAGGATGTGGCGACACTTATTTTAAATATGTATTGTTAAGAAGAAACTGAATATGCATAGTTATCTTTCATCTACTAGTTGACCTCCTTGACATTCCACAACTTGCCTAATCGTAGTCACAATATGCATAGTTAGCTGCTGAGAACTTTTAGAGCATAGTTTTCTGACCAGCTGTTGTTTAAGATATCTGAGAATGTGCACAGCATCTTCCAGGTGCGGAGTTTCTTTACTCTCATGAACCGAATGAGTAGTTGGACAGAAACTGGATTTGTAGTTTGGTGACAGTAAGTCAGTAACATAGATTAATTTGCCAAACAACCTTCGATAATTGTTAGCATTAGGACGCACATTAACATGAAGGCTCATCGGTAGCTTAATGTCTGACATGCTAAAGATTAGTTCCGTTCGAAGGTCCAGTATTGTGAACAAGGAAAAGAATATTGTTCTGTCCTGCCACTGTTGCAAAAAGAAAACAAGGAACTACAAAGACGGACTCCCTTCTCTTGCAAGCCAATGGGACTGGTGAACTTGACGTTTATTAACTTTAAAGATAGGAATGCTCAACTGCCATGCTTTCAGGAAATGGCTTTTCTTAATACAACTGCTCTTGATCTGCCCTCTTTTCCAACTTCTATGTTGATTCAATTCCTCATTAGCGCCCAAAACTCCAAGCATCATGTCATCAGCCCCTGCCCCTCCGGCCTGGTGCCTTGATCTTTCGTAACTTCGTTACTGATGACCTCTTAAGCCGTCTAATGTCGTATGGTATTCGGCAAACCTATCTTTTTAGTGGGATATATGTAAAGAAAAAAATTGATTATGTGAGACAGTGGAAGACAGTGCATATAGTGGCAAGCGCTCTTATTTTGGCACTTCCATGGCAGTATGATGCTCACCCTTGCATTGGTGGTATGCCGGATTGCCGGCTAGTGCTGCTGCTATAGTAAGGTTAATTTGTGGTCAACAATTTTGTAAACATTAAGCTTTGCACTCCACCAAGTTGCTCGTAGGCAGCTCGTAATGTCTTATCCTGAGTTAAACAAATCAAGGAGCGCATGAATGGAAAAGGGGGAGGGAGTGGAGGGGAGTATGCATAATTGCATATGCTCATTTTCAGATCATTGTCGCAGAAAACACACCTTTGAAAGCATGTGATGAACTCAGTTGATCTGGGTATCTTTGAAGTGCTGTGCAAGATGAAAATGTTTCTGAAGTCTATTAATGATTACTAGAACTTCAACAGGAATCTCTGAGTCCAGTTATAAAGAAAAAGTGACGGGAGTCCTTCTGTCCAGTACGAGTATTCAACAAACCCTCATATTAATGGGACAATGAAGCTAATTCGGTAGAGCTTAATAAGTTGAAAATAGCACCTGTTCCCATGTCTGGCCAAACAATTTTTGTGGAATAGGGGAGGGAAAGAAAACATAAGCATCACAAAAGGGTCTGCGTCTACATGACCTTATGAAATACCAACAGTCACAATTGAAACAAACCAACAATGTATTTCGTCAAAGACAGCATATACTCATACTTCACATTCCCTCAGAAACTCCCATCACTCAACTGAAAACAGATATTCTAATCAAGCCAGTGAAAAATCATCAAAAATTTCTTTGGACAGACAACATTAGTACAGCAGATCCAAACACATCTACAGGCTGCCACAACTCTTCTTTCACACATTTATGTTGGGCAGCCGTACAACATTTCCCATACTACCTGAGTTTGAAGTACAAGATCAACACGACAGCTATAACAAGGACAATGATAATGGCACTAATAATGTATTTGTTTTTACTCATCCTTCTGGACATGTTCGTCAAAATTCTCTTGCTTCTACCAATATTTTCATCCACCCCATGAAGCTGCGAAAGAAAGGCAAACATTAGTCATCTGGTTTAATCCAACATGTCAAGTTGCAATAAACTACTAATATAGGAATAACAAACAAAATAAGAACATACAAGTAATGTGAATTACATCGACAAGCTTAAGGTGCAAAAGTGCAGTTTAAGATATAATAGCCCATTGACCAAACATTATGCTGGTATGCTCTCAATATTTGGAAATATTGACAAACCAGAAACTGAAGCTGTTGAAAGCATACATACATTGAACAGCTTATGCTTATTCTATATAGTTCCAGAAATTACCGTGTTATGAGCATGTAAAAGAGATTGCCGCTGCTGGGACAGATCTTGAAGAATAGAGACACCAAGCTCTTCAGTCTCAAGCATTGTCCTTCTGCTTTCCCTGACTCTGTCGCTAGTTTTATTTAGCCTCTCTGTTGACATCATCAATCTTGCTCTCTGTTCAGCTGATACCTAATGCAATAACCAGCAATCGATCAGAGTGCTTCATCAATCTATAAATGATCTGGAAAATTTTAACATCAAGATAGTATATTTCACAAGCAGAATCCAAAAGGACAATGTAAGGATTTAAAACTAACAAACAAAACCAGTTAAGAAGATACTGACAGTTCAGCTCAGCAAAGATTTCTATGTGAGCACCAGTAACAAGGTAGATAAAACTACAGTCCAACAGCAGAGCAAGGATACAATGAAAACTTCATAACATTTAGTGCGGCTAAAGAAGGAGCAGTTATTAATGCAAAACATACTAAGTAAATCACCAAGTATACTTAATCAGTATCACAGACTTGCAGAATTCGCTCCCCCCCCCCCCCCCCGATTTCTGAATTAATCCATTCGAATGCAATCGGCAATGGCATTCGAAAGCGAATTCAAACACTTGAATTTGAGAATGCAAAGTTTCGTTTACTTTATTTGGCCATTATTGTATTATTCTATCTTTTTAAGAATTAAAGCTATTTACCCCAAGTAAAAAGGCCGAATTCGAGCGTATTAGGATAGAATCCTTATTCAACATTCACTTAGAAAATTGCTATCACCTTAGGGGTAGCGACTTCCATGTGCAAATTCATAAAGCAAACTGAAGGGTATCCGATTCATGTGATACTGGTCTTTAATTCGAGCAAACAATGTCTGCCTAAGAAGATAAATCTATTCATAGACACCTCAAAGTTACAAAACACAGTCTCTTGGAGAAACGGAAGAGTGTTGATTGCAAATAGCAACTCAAAATGTGACACGATAAAAGCACATTGCAAAGGACAATCATGTTAGCAGCACAATCATAATCTTAGCATTTGAGGCTAAACCTCATACATACCGTCAATGCATCAGCCATTCCTGATTCCAAGAGCTCGTCCCGAGCAGCTTGATTTGGGTTACCAGATGAAATCCTCTTCATTTCACCTTTCAAGTTGTTCAAATCAGATTTATATTCTCGAAGCTTAACAAGAAGAACAGCCTTAACATTTGGAGGCAAGCTTCTTGCCTCAAGGTCCATCTTTCTTATCTGCCAAGGAAGGACACGTTTTAAAACACAAACGGCCTAACATAATTATGATGCAAAGGGAAACATCGCACTAGAATGACCCCTACTATACCAGAGATTCTGCTTCATCTATTCCAGCTTTGATTTCAGAAACTTTTTGCTTTTTTTGTTCTGCAAAAAAAGTGATCATTCACTTAATAACAGATTGATATCAATATGATTAGTATACAGAAGAAAACCTACTTGAAATAATGATAAAATTAAAAGTATCCATTCTAGGTAAACCACTTTTAAAATAAAAAAACAAGTAAACACAAATGATTTATGTTAACAGTTTCTTCTCTTTTAAAACTAACGATGTTTATTACAGTGACCAACTAAACAGTTAGCATTGCTCTTGTTGTAGCTTTTCAGTTAATTTTCAAGACCTGCTAAGTGTCTTCAGTACACCAATGAATGAAATAAGCACAAAGCACTTAAAGAGATGCCCAAACTCTTTTTCTTAATTCAATTATTATTCACCAGGTCATATCTAGTGCGCACTTCCCATACCGACTAGCTTATCACTACTTATACAGCAATATTGCTCTAAAAATGTCCATACTTAATATTCATCAATGTATACTTCTGCATCTACAAAGTATCATCCTTCCGCCCAAAAAGAAATTCCTCATTCGTCGTGAAGGTCAACTTCTCTAAAAACGATACTAAATCAAGAAAGTGTTAAGACTTTTCCCTTGAAGTGTCAGCAGTAGGATGACATGCGGTCGTTTTGGAGTGTATATCTATGTAAGCCACATTAAGTATGAGGCCCATGCATTACGTATAACCCATTAGTCATAAGGTGTTTGTTGGTGGACCAAACACTCTACAGATTCTCTAAGAAGAGATCACTTCCCTAGTTAGGTGTTATGAATACAGCTATATCCACCTATTAAGCCCTAGGGGGTAACTAGAAAAACTGAAACTCTGTTGTGTCTTGGTGTCCCTCTGAATCCGGTAGTTTGCTAATCTTTTTTCTTTTCTCTACCACTAGTACGGCTCTAGCACAGATATTTACTTAAATTCCTAATTGCTAAAGTAAATATTTAATGTTATTTATTTCACACAAAGTACATAATCCCCAGAACGTGAGGAGCAAGGTTAGCCGAATGGTTTATGAGTTCAACCTAGGTTCGAATCCTCATATCCCCCACCCCGGGAGCATTAGTTGCTCCAATGTAGAACAAGAAAACATTACGTTTAAATTCAATTTCAAAAAGCACTTTCCTAAGAATCTAGTTTCGGAAATTCGATCAAAAAATCAAATGGGCAATCTTCATCTGAATCATCGATTACAACAACAACAACTTCTTCCCATATTCTCCTTCCACCATTAAGTTCATCATAACATCCACTCCATTTATAATGTCAAATTCTACAATAGCTACGATAATTTTGTACCCACTTAAACAAAAGGAACTTTTGCCATTAATTCTTAACAATTTATCACAAGTCCACCATTTTCTAAAAAGTCAAACTAATCAATGGCTCATATGATCATATCGAACATTAAAAAACCAATGTATACAATTTACTGATTTATGGTAGCTACAAAATTTTGCGGCTATTGAAGAATCACCCACTTACAATAATGTCAATCACTCATAAAATGATCAAAAATTATCTAAACCCAAGAAAACTCCACCAATTTCATCATTCAAACAAAACCCATGAACCATATACAACAATAGATCATTAATAACTGCAGCAATAACCAATAAAAAAAACATCAGAAAAAGCCGAAAAAGAGTAGAAAAAGTTACCCCCATTAAGGAGAGTAGCAGAAGTACACTTCTTGGCAAGATTAGCAGAAAACTCGCAGTACTTGCGTTCATACCCATCAAACACCTCACTCATCTTGGATTAACTAACCTGTGATCTGGGGCAATTAATCAAGATGTTATTCCAAAGTCAATAATTTTACTACAACGAAGAAAAATAACAAATGTTATCAGAAAAGACCGTCTACTTTTATTATTTGCAAGCTAAATATTCTTAACTTCCTAAAAGCCGAAATTGAGTTGTACATTTATATGCCTTTATCGCGCGACTTTATATAACAATAACAAACAGAAATAATTCGATGCAATGACGGGTCACTCTAGTACAACATATATAATTCAGATTAAGGGAAATAAAAAGTTTATAGAATTGTAAAAAGATTACCTGAGGAGGAGTTTTGGGGAAAATGATCGGGGAATTTTGGAGTAACAAAGAAAAGTAGAAAAGTAGTGGGGGGGAGTTCCAACTGTTTTCTTTTTTTTTTTTTTTTGCGATGATGAAAGGGGATGATCGTGTTCACGTGCTTTGCTTTATCAAAATGGGGTGGACAACTAATGGGAAGTTTCTATAGGCCCCCTCATTCTTTTTTTCCCTTTTTTTGGGGCCTTTTTTTTTTTGTAATAGTAAAGGAAACAATTAGTCAATTACATATGCTTTGTTTTCCTTTGTTTTCTTTTAGTTTATGCTTTGTTTTTAGTAATCCTCTTCTCTTTTATGGGAGTTCTTCTTTTCCTTTGTTGGAAATTGTCTTCTCCTCTAGATGGAGAGTCTTTGTTTTATATGTTATGGAAAAGTTATGGAGTATGAACTTCAATTATTATGATCTAGTATCTGCCATATATATATACATTCGAGCGGTTATAGCACTTGTGGTGAAGATCTCTACCAGTAAAGATGCAAAGTCATCGAAAGTCGTTCATGGAAATATTGAAGCCATGAATCCAGAGTCGCGCTCAAGAATGTATTTATTTAACTCTCTATGTGTAATTTATGGCAATTATTTAGATCTATTTTATTGTAAGAATTATTTTCATTGTAGATGTCGTATGGCTATTTTATAAATGAAAATTACTTCTCCCTGTCAAAAAAAAAAAAAAAAAATTACATATATGTTTAGCTCGGGCAGTAATATTATGCGCTTGGGTATTTAGACATCTGAAAACCAAACAAGGTTTAGTCTAGTGGTTGGCTTGTCATTTGGTGACCTTGACTCCTTGAGTTCTCAAGTTCATGCCCCACTAGAGGCTCCTGGGAGAAGGTTTCCCCTCTTATCCCTCCTTCCTCCCAAGGGTCCGGCCTGTGTATACCAAGTCAATCCGAAATGGGTCCGGCCTGGTAAGGGTCTTCCTTACCTACTTTAAAAAAAAAAAAATTAGACATCAAGGAATATAAGAAATGCTAAAGCAGTATAAATTAGATTACAAAATACAAATTCTATTAATAATAACCCTCATAGAATCATGTATTTGTTCTCCATTCTTCAAAATCTCTATTAAAACTTGGCAATATGAGAAGTTACGGACAAGAAAGAAATTACTCTTTATTGTCAATTCAACAGTATCCAAAAGCGCCAATCCCTTCACATGTAAAGCTGATTTTGTCAAAATCTTACGACCGTTCCAAAAGCGCCAATCCCTCCACATGTAAAGCTGATTTTGTCAAAATCTTACGAACATTCTCACCTAAATATCCTCCTTCATGGTTACGAGCACTCCAGCCTGCTACTAGATCACTTTCACATGCTTCGTCGATCATAATTTTGATTCTCTCGCAATTCAAACTATTACCAATCAAATCCACCCCTAAAGCAACCTCTGGTCCTTCAGGATTAGTACATAAATTACTGACCACTTTTTTCTTTTTGAATTTCCCATCCAAACCTGCTTCTGTTACACTCTTGTAAAAGCTATTCCCTTGGCCAAAAATTGATTGAAGATTGAAAGCTTCCCCTTGGAAATTCCTGCATTTCGATCAAGCCAAAGAGACCAAAGAAAGGAGATAAAGAGAAATTGTGGGTGGAAGTCCTATGTATCCTTCTTAGACAAATAAATTGCCCAATCCCAAATTCAATCTTGAGTTGACGAAACTTGAGCATTCCCAATTTGGGTACCCAGATCACATGCATGCCAAACATGTTTGGCCATAATATGATCCCTACAAATATGAGCCAAATCTTCAAATATCTCCTCATGTCCAAAAAGACAGAATTGACACAGAGGATCCACTTGAATGTTGCTCTTCAATAACTCCTATCCAACTGGTAACACATTTGAGAAAAATTTTCATAAAAAAGTTGCCCATTTAGGGAAAATATTTAACTTCCATACTTTCAACCAAATTTTATCCAAATTAACATCAATATTGATATCTCAAAACATTATCCCTATCCCCATGCAGAAACTTATAACCACTTTTGACTGTATAAATCCCATCAATAGTTTCTATCCAAAACAATGTATCAATTGTAGCTGGCCTTCTGAGTGTGATTGCCATGATTCTCCATTCAACCTCCTCGTGAAACAAAGCATCAATAAGATTCCTATCCCAATTCATAGAGCCACTAAGAAGATCTGATATGGAAGCAAACACCTAAATGTTCGCAAACACCGAAGGGCGCTTAATTTTTTCTTGACAAATATACTTACCTAGCTTGTACCCATGGTTGGTTCCATATCGACAATGGAGAAGGATTACTTACGCGCCAACCCAATCTTTGCTTTAATAACTGAAAACCCCAACTAATACCACGCCATACCCATGTGACATTCGTGGAAGCATAAAAACCCTCAGCAAAGATGTCATGAATGCGGACATTGTATCGTGCCCTAAAAAACTTACTAAAAAGTATATCCTTATTTGACTCAATTCTCCATGCATGCTTGGCAAACAACGCCTGATAAAAAGTCAAAAAATCCTTAATGCCTAAGCATCCTTGCTATTGAGGCAAAGTAATAACCTTCTAGCTTCCCCAGTGAATAATGCTTGATTTCTTCGACCCCACCCACCAAAACTAAGCTATCAAAGAGTTTATCTTCTTAGCAATACTTACCGCAATTTTAAAAACCAATTGAACGAAAACAATTTAGGAAGACAAGACCGACGAAATCAAAGATAGCCTACCCACTGGAGAAAGGTGAATTGCATTCCAAGAACTCAAACGATTAGTCATCTTAGCCACCAAACCCAAAAATTTCCTTCTTTGGTACCAAGCTAGAAGAAAAGATAATATGTAAAATATCTTTCAAGGACCTTTGAATAACCGGAGCAGTATTACCACTCACCATTAAATACGATTTATCTAAATTAGTCATTTGACCTGAAGCAGCAGCACAAAACTCTTCCAAGATGTCCTTCATACACCGACACGACCTAGTTGGAAATACTCGAAAAGAAAACTAAATCATCTGGAAAAAACAAGTGAGTGGCTAGAGGAGTATTAGATGAGACTCTGAAACCCTCAATTTTTCCCTCATCAACTGCTTAGGTGACCATACCCGATAAAGCTTTCACGCATAGGACAAATAGATACGGAGATAGCAGATCACCTTGCCTCAAACCACAAGAAGGCTTAAATTGATAAAGAGGCCTTCCATTGAAAAGAACAACATAAGAAAATGTTGAGACACAATTCATGATTAACTTAATCCAAGCCTATGTGAACCCCATACTAAACATGACTGTCTTAAGAAAAGACAAACTAATCCGGTCATACGCCTTACTCATATCCGCCTTAATAGCCAATTTATGAATGTTACCTTTGTTACTACGACAAATATTCTCCGAAATCTCATGACCAATGAGAATATTATCTGAAATCAACCTTCTAGACACAAACGCATTTTGGGAACTATTCATGACCTTCCTAAGCCTATTTGTTATGCATTTGGCGATTATTTTGTAACTCACATTGCAAAGAATAATATGTCTAAACTGCTCTATCCTCTACGGATCTTGATATTTAGGAATGTGGCAAATGAACGTCCTATTAATTTCTTTCAAGACGTTCCCTGAATTAAGCAAGTAAAGAACTCCGGACAAAATCTCATCCTGTATCTAATTAGCCCAATATATTTGGTAAAAAAGGGCCGACATACAATCCAGCCACAGAGATTTATAGAGAGAAAGAAAGCTTCATCACTCTCTTCTCTCCCTCCTTGGCCGACCACGTAGAGCCACCAAAAGCAAGAGGTTTTTCCTCTTGCACGCTAAATATTATTACATATCTAAACTCCTTATAATCTCTATACATAGCATAAATCACTAGATCGAGGGTGTTTTCTTGAGGGTCTCTAGCAAGACTACAAGAGACTTGGAGTTGGTACCTTGGGTGTCACTAGAGAAGGCTTTCTACCCTAAGAGCTCGAAGAGTTCAAGACTAAGGAGGAGGATCCTACCAAAAAGCATCTCAAGAAATTGTCGCGTCATTCGTTGATCAAGCTCCTAGAAATATAAGTCAATTGAGTGATTTATATGTTTTTTAGCTTAAAACACACATCACCATAATAAGATCTTAAGGAGTTAAGATTAATTAGAGTAATTAATCACTTTTAATGATATTAAAAGAGGGGTAAAACCAATAGTTACCCTCCCCCCTAGAATCCTAATTTCCCCGTCCCCCAACCTTGCTATCATCGCCTTGTAGCGGTTGTCGACAGCCACCACCTCTACCCCATCTGTTTCTCGACTACATTCTGATTCATGTCTCTATTGAGCCAAAAAAAGTTTTGTTTGGCCAAGATTTGTGTTTTAGCTTTTGAATAACTAACCCCTTGGACCTTGTCGTCACGATTTTTACCGGAAACACACGATACGAGCCCTCGTTTACTCCTTTAGTAACATGCTAGACACATACGCGGGGCACTATTGGCCGTCCTAACGGAAGGTGTGGATGAAAAAATTAAGAAGGGTCGAACACATGTTGACGCAATGTCGTAAAGGGCGAGGACTGTCACAGGGGTAGGGACGAGGGCAAGGAGGGGAAGTGGCGACACATGGGTGGGGAGTGTATGGAGGGAGGATGTGGAAGGGGATGAAAATGAGATTATGTTCATTGGACTATTTTTATGGATTAAGACTTTAGAGTGTTTTTATTTACAAGTATAACTAGATTTTTGACTGGTGCGATGCACAAAATTTTATACTTAATTAGGGCCCCGACGACCCGACGTTGCCCGTATTTGTATAATTTCTTTTCATTATACCTTTTTATGACTGTTTATAGTTATTATTATATTAAATTTTTTATAATCTATTTTCAATATAGGATATTAGAGTTTGTGACACAATAATATTATTAGTCATGTGATATAAAATATTAACTTTGTATGAGCTAATTATACTTAATTTATCATTATGGTTGAAATTGAATGATCATTGTTATGCATACGACGACATTGGCATGCTAACATAGTGCAACGCCATGGTTAGAACGCCTTTTAATAGACGTAGTATAGATAAATAGATATCGATATTGGTTGATTTGGATAGATAGATAGATCGATCGATTGATAAAATAAAATTCCTAATATACTCATGAATATAACCCTACAAATCATGATTAGTATCCAATAAGCATCATCAACTCTTAAGCTAGTGCAGACCTCGAGGTGACCAATCTTCATACATCATGGAATCATGTCGGCATGTACTTGATTGAGATACCTAACAAGTAGTACAAAGTTAATCCAAGAATTGCGTCATCATATGAGCAGCGGAAGCCGCAAATAAAGCCACGTGGCATCACTTTAATTTGTTGTCCAAAAATGACTCCTCCTCTCATAACACGTACGTACGTAAAATATATAAACAACTTATTCCTCCACTTACTAAAACGAACGAGTGTGTGTAGCTACCTTTCTTGCCCACGTTTCAGGTGACTTTCTTCTTTCACTTCTCTTTCTCATTTCTACAAAAAACCATGATCAGCATTATACGTGAATATGGTTACAGAACAAACATAAGATAAAACGGTTAATATGGTTGCATTTTATGCCTTTTCCCCTGTAGATATAGTTTTGTGTCTGTTGGTAAGGGATATGGTATATGTATGTACGGAGTATGTTGGTTTGCTTGTATAGAAGGTTGGTTTTTGTCGTTTTATTGACCTGGATGGCTGGATATTTATTAAGATCATATAAATGGAGCAGAAATTCTTAGAAGAGACCGTCTACGCAGTCATGTTGGGCCAAAAAAGGGATAATAATCTATGATTTGATTGGGCTTGTAGGAAGCTTGAGTTGATTTAGCTTGAAACAAGCACGTC
>CAAKMY010119982.1:359-13685 GCA_901111285.1 Corrigiola litoralis | reverse complement strand
AGATAGAAGAGAGAAAAAGAGAGAGCTTTTTCTTGAGAGAGTTAGTTTTGTAGGGTTGGCCTATTGAGATCTAAATCTCTATTATCTTGTATCCGTAATCTCACCAGCATAAACAAAGAGTTTTCCTGGCCCTGAGGACGTAGCTATCACATTGATAACGTTGATAGTGAACCTCGTAAATCTTGTGTCTTTTAGTTGATTGCTTGTAGTTAGTTCATCGTTGATCCGCACGCTTTCCGCACAACACCTACATTTTGTAATATAAGTCATCCTCAAAAGTACTTTCATCATCTTCTGATGTACTAAGCAGTAAGTACTAACATCACCCGACTGGTGTACCTTCTCCTCTTTCTATCGATGCATTTTTTCCCTTGTGGTATCTTTCCTTGTCTTTGTTTGGGATGAGTTGGGTGTCCAGCCTCTCTCTAGCAATTATGTGCTTTGGCATGGTGAAGAAGGTTGAAGAAGCCTTGGATTACCAACTTTTGGAGGATTGTCCCCTCCGCAATCTCGTGGAGCATATGGAAGGAGAGGAATCATTTGATTTCAGAAGGAAAAGAGTCTTGTTCTGACGAACTGAAATCTTTGTTCGTAGATTGCTGTATTGTTGGAGCTTAGTGTTCCCTTTTTTTCCAAAACACCGTTTGTATGTCTCCTTTATGGTGAAATTCACAATTTTCCATAAGAGACTAATGTTAACTTAAACAGATATGGTTACAAATTGAGTTGAAGTGGTCTTTTTACTATACATTGTAAAATAAGTGACCATTTTTAGCCAAAAGTGACCAATGTAAGTTGATCTAGTTTTAACTTAAAATTAGACTGCTCATACAAGACTGTGTGGGTAAAATTAGGCATGACAACATAAGGTATCGAGTGTTCTTTTTTTGGTACTTGCTCTATTGTCAATGGCTATCACCCAGTTGGTATATGTTCTGCCTTCATAACTGTTACATATCAAAAACCATAAATTGAAAAAGAGCCTTATGTCCAAAGGGTGTTAGCTAACTTAGATGTCACGCCAACAGGACCTGCATCTTAAGTAGAGGCATATGCTTATATTCATTTGCATTAGGTTCTTGCTTGTTATTTTAGAGCTTTAACCTATGCGTTATATATGCTTCAGGATGATGCTGAAAACCTATATAGAAAGGTTGCACACCTGAAGTCTGGAGTACACAGTAGTCAAAGGTCCAGGTGCAATTGTTTTTTTGGCCTATGCGGAAATAGATTTGATCGCTTGCGTAAGCTAGAGAAGAAGTTGGAAAATGTGGAGGATAACATGAGGATTGAGCACTCTTCTTTAGCTGAAAAGGTATATGATTAATTTCAGGCTATCTGAAGAAACTATCGATATGCAAATCTAACCATTGCGAAGAAATATATTGTACATAACATTGATCTATGCTGCAAAACTTGTGTCGCTTCTAAACGACACAATTAGACGATGAGTTCGTTCCTTGATAGTCGTTTCACATCATTCATGTTGTTTGTTGACGTAGAAGTAAAAATCTTTATTTATGTCTGTCGTAACAAGTTCTAATTCTTCCAAGTTACAGAATCTAGGGCCGTCGTTAAATTGATTTTTGAAAGTTAGAGGGGTTGTTTATTTTTGGGAGTCTAGGGAGTGGTTGGTTTAAATGATTCTCACAATGACTTGCTAGAATGTACTGTAAGAGAATGATGATATCTGATGCCTCTGAAATGATCTTTATGAATGTCTATAAGGTTAAATGATTTTTTTCTTCACATATATCATATATAGATCTAGTGACATGTTTTTGCAGGATGTTTCGATCATCTCTTCTGTTTGGGATTAATTTATTTTCTCTTATTTTACAGTCATCTAGTAAGAAAAATGATTTCTGATGTATTCTCCTCTCAAGTTTTGATCTTAGGAAGTCGCAGCAGCTTTTGTCGTTTTTAAGTCCCGGTATGGTGCTGCAATAGCTTTAAACATCCAACAAGGGATCAATCCGACAGAGTGGGTTACCGAAGAAGCTCCTGAACCTGACGATGTCTATTGGTCTTTCTTTTCTACCTCATACCTCAAAAGATGGATCTGCAAGTTGTTGGTGTTTGTTGCTTATGCTGTCCTTACAGTTTTGTTCCTTATTTTTGTGGTGGTGGTGCAAGGCCTTACCCACCTGGAACAGCTGGAGAGTTATTTTCCTTTTCTGAAAAGCATTTTAACAATGTAAGTTAATTTTTTTTTTTCCAGCCATGTTTCAATGTTTTTGAGAAGTACCTCAAGGAAGGTCTCTCCTATGGAAAGCTTTATTAATTGCATTTCAAATTTTGAACATAGTGTGACATGAAGGTGAGATATCTTTTACTTTAACTTCTAAGATCACATTTGTAAAATTTATTCTTGTAAATACTAAGTACAACTAAATCAATATATCAAAAAAAAAAAAAAAAAGCACAACTAAATTAACACTTTTCTGAAGCTAGTGCATCGGTCTAAAATGATTATTCTTAGGTGTTGTCAAAATTTGGCTTTCACGTTGTTGCAAGATTAGTTTGCCTTCTTGGTCATCTAAGTTTTGTACTTTGTTTCTCACTTTATCTCCATGGGTAATGGTAACACACTAACCTGGTCTATAGAGCTTTCTGTCCTCATTAGTGCTGTTCTCAAGCATTTACTTCCTCTGTTATAGGCTTAAGATCATGGCTTTCAGTAATGAATACTTTGTGTAAAGGAAAAAAAATCACTTTTTTAAGCTTCTTGCTTTTGCACTCTTCCTTAGTCTACACTCCCACCAAGCATCTCCTTCTTACTTTACGCCGGAACATTGTGCACATGGATCCGTGGATTTCGTAGGTCTGTTTGGCCAAACTTCTGGAAAGCAATTTCTGTATCTAGGGAGTTCTGCAGAAACTGTTTATAGAGAGGTTTCAAGGTGCTTGGTAGTTCTGTTGTAGAAGTATCTCTAAGATATATGAAATTTTTTTACGCCCATTTAGCCTAAGTATTCACTTTGAAGTTCCTGTGTATTATATGTGCCTAAAAGGCTAAAAAGATAATATAAACCCTCTTTCAGTTGAAATTTTCTTGGAAATCTCTCCTGTTTAGATCAGATGGTTAAGAGTTGAGAGAAAGAACAATGGAGGCTGTGAAGAGTTTCAAGTTCACTGAAGGGGTTGTGTATAAGGGTTAACTCTTTCATATGAGAATTCATTGAGAGTTTCATTTAAGTTTAGCATAAGCCACGAGTTCCAGAAACAAAGACAGGATGATAATTCCAATCCTCTTTAGGAAACCGTGTTGCGGTTCTGAGATTAATTAGTTTTTGTTTTCCAGTTTTGGCCATGAATTCAGCTTCTAGGTGCTAGAAGTTGTTCTAGAAGCTTGACAAATCATGAGTTCCATTCTTCAACTGAAGATTTAGCGTCTAATATGGAAGATTTGGGGGACTCGGATGAATATGCTTGATAAGCCCATCTTGTTGATATGATAATCACCCATATCCTTGGTAGGTCAGGAATCAATTATGTCAAGTACAGGGCCGAACCTCAAAACTTGGGGGAGAGTAGTTTTTCTAGCATCTCTTGGGGCTGAGACCACTAGTGCCTTCTAGGGGTTTCCAGTTACTTATTTACGAAGATATTGGACTCATTGTAACTATTCCTTTCTTGGGAGGATTCCTTATAATGTTATTTTGATACAATTTTGTTTTCTTTTCAAAAGAAAGAAGATAATGTCAATTTTGTTTTGTAGTCTTTCTGAGATGGGAAACAGGAGTTCGTTTCAACTTGTGAGATGTCAATTTGTGTGGCATTTAGTTTCCTCCCTTAACTGCTAGACTTTGATGACACAGAAAAGAGAGTGGGAAGCTATGGCATGGATTGATGAAGAAGGGGACCGACTGTGGACTGGAGTTTGCCTCTTGAGTTGGTTTTGTGAAAGAAACTCTTAGTATCATCACTGTAAATATGCATTAATTGGCTGTTGGATTGTTTTTTTGTGTAGGCGCGAAGTATGAGTTCGACCAATGTGTATGAAATAGTTTCGACATAGGCTATGACATTTTAAATACTGCTGAGCTTGGATACAAGCAGTCAGCACAAACAAAAGATCATTTGTGTGAGTGATCACTGACTTTTGTGTTTGTAATTGCAGAACCTTTGTCAGTCAGGTGATAACTGGATATCTACCAAGTCTTATTCTACAGCTGTTTCTACATTATGTACCGCGTACCATGAAGATGCTTTCCTCTATCCAAGGTTACATATCCTTGAGTGAGATACAGAAAAGTGCTTGTAGTAAGGTGCTGTGGTTTACAGTATGGAATGTATTTTTCGCAAATGTGCTGTCAGGAACAGTTTTATCTCAAGTTAAGCTGTTACTGGAGCCCAAAACGATTCCTATGATACTCGCTGAAGGTGTCCCTGCGCAGGTGAGTAATCTTTTCTTGCCAATGTTTTGTGCTCTTTAGTTGGAGATATCAGCGTTGGTCAATTGGTAATCTGCTTGTCAAATAGGGGATGAGTATTTGGTTCGTTCTGCCTAAATTTGTTTCTATAATCAATTTTTTGAGTGTCAATTTTATCTTTCCCTAGAGCTCCCCCTACCCTAAATAAAATATTTCTTGTGACAATCCTTCTTTCTGGTTTCATCTAAAGCTTTTGCTGATTGTAGTGTTGGATATGGGTGTTGATTTGTGTTGGTTTTTTTTCTATGACGTGGGAACTTGTAGGCTGTAGCCGTTACCTTAGCTAAGCACTATGGAAATTCCTAGGCATACTGGAAACTTTTGCACACTGCCATTGTTATGATGTCTACTGGCAACTGACAAGTTATTTTGAATGCAAGAAAATTTCATAGTTGACAGAAATGACTAAACAGCAAGGTCATATGAATGAAGAACTTATGTCAGAGAAAAAGTTCGCAAGTCATGTTATACTAATAAGTTTGCAGAAGGTCCAGAATTGGGTGAAAGCGTTTGTCTTATCTCATTGATCTCAGATACACAAGATACTAAGTTGAAAGTCATAACATTGTTGCACAGGGACTGTAAATAAAAGAAATCAACAAGCAAAGGAAGCTTACCTAAGATAAGAGATATTTAATATATCCTTGATATTCACAAGATATTAAGTTACCAAAATATATCCGTATTACTCGCCTCAAGTTGGATCATGAAGATTAGAAATGCCTTACTTGGCAAGAAGTATGCTCATAAGAAGGTCGAGTAATACCCCTAAGAAGAGCATCACGAATGAAATGACAATCAACTTCTATGTGGTTTTTCTGTTCATGAAATATGGGATTCTGAGCAGCAGTCGAGAATCACCCATTTCAGTTGGTACACAAGTAGTAACTGCCATAGTGACACGGTCCTCTTCTAGAGAAATCGAAACGTGCGACTTACCTTTACTACTTGATGGCAAGGGTGCAAGCTAAATCCAAGGAGCAAAGCTCTTGGGGTCGCTGGTAGTGACACCAAGAAAGCAAAAAGAGGGATGCGAAAATTTGCGAGTCCTCGGGTGCGGTATCGAGAGTAAGATTTGTAAATGACAAGAGTAAAATTTTTAAGCGATAAAGAGGAGATTGATATTAATTGGATGATAACAAGATCTTGGTGGTAGGGCTTCAAACACCTAACATGGAAGAACATGGGTTGGGTGACGTTTCATTCAGGTAGGAGGTTCAATTTGGTAAGTAGTCTTTTCTATTCATTTGGCAATACAGATATGACCTTCATACTTGTAAATTAAACGCTAGTCTCTACCTCGCAAGAATCGCATCTGCTCTTGCCGAACCTTTACCATTACTAGGTCCCTAACATGAAACTCCACTTGTCTTCAGTTCAAGTCTATCCACTTCTTCATTCTTCTCAAGGCCTTCTTAGGCTCACACAATCTCAACATTTTGATACCACTCCTTAGTGAACTCGTGAACTTTGCGACTCCTCATGATAAGGCCCGTTCATTGTATGAGGAAAGAGAGGTGGTTGCCCCGGGACAAGCTCAAAAGGGGCCTTGTTGAAGAAAAAATTATTTTCTGAAAATTGAAGCACATCTGGGACACAACAATCTCACAATCTTTCTTGCTTGCGCTGACAAAGTATCGCAAATATTCTTCTAGTAGCCCATTAAACCATTTGCTTGCGGGTGGAAGCTTAGGAAATCTTCAAGTTAGTATCCAACAATCTGACAATTTAGACCAAAAATGGCGATGATGCTTCTCAGCACTCTATGTTGTGTTAAAATGTGTCGAAAGACGAACTAAATGTGCCGTATTTCGCGAAACTATCCACAATCACCAATAGATCCGAGATCTCTCTCCCACCTTGGGTAAGCCATTCATGAAATCCATGGAAATGATCTTCCATGGCTGAGTAGGAACATGAAGTCGCACCAGCAATCCTCCTGGCTTCTCCCGATCCTTGTTTACCAAAGAAGTCCGAGTGTAGTTCATCACATCATCCTTCATACTTGACCAAAAGTATCATTGCTTCAACAAACTCATTATCACTACCATCATGGGTGTCCATCCCAAAGGGTGTCATGACACTCCTTTAGTAATGTTCGTCATAACTCTCAAGCTTTTGGAACGAACACACGCTGACCTTTTGTGTTGATTATGTCATCGTGGGCCCAAAATCTTCGTCGTGGGCCCAAAATCTTCGCATATACCCCACTTGCACAAGGTGCTTGATGTTGCTTCACCTCTTGGGTTGATGAAGCGAATTTTGCTGGATGAAAAGTATGATACTAGTCGCAGGGAAGCCAAATTGCCTTTGCCTTACATCGAATTCGGCCGGTAGTTCTTGCCAACGAGCCTGTCTTCCAGTATCCGCTTCGTAAGCTCTCCTGCCACAGTATCCTTCACTCCTTTGAATGCTCGTTGTTGTTTCTGAGTCCAATCCACTTCAGGCTAGATCTGTGAGGGGAGCGCCCATCTAATGGATACTCGTGTTGAATAGGTATTATGTCCCATGTCTCAGAAACATATTCAGTGGACTTGCAAGATATACAATTGTTTAGTGATCATGAATTAGTTTCTGATGAAGCCACAAGGAAGTGTCTTGTTACTGATAAAAGTCAGGAGGGCAAAACAAGCTTCATAAGTTCGGATAATTCTGGTTTATTGGAGAACATTACACAACGACAAAGAGGTTAGTTTGGAAGGAGGTGTTTTAATCTCTGAAATGGCTCCTTAACCAAGGGATTGTCTTAATGTTTTAATCCTTAGGAGTAGGCGTCAGATGATTAGATGCAAGACCTGTTTGAGATAAATTTTCCTTTTTCCATGTAGCAAGAAAACGACATATAGTGTCCCAGGTTTATTCTAGGTCAAAAAGAATTGAAACATGAGAGCTAGATAATTTACAATTGGGTATTAGTTCCGAACAGCATGGCCTAGAGAACGGCTTCCTTGATAGGAGTCAATTTCTTGATTATTCACTAGGTTATGTTTGGCGACATCTAATCTTCCGTGCATATTCTCTCTTCTTTCATAGTAAAATCTTCCCCTTCCCCTTCCCCTGCCCCTTCCTGTACCCACACAAAAAAGGCAAAATAGATAAGGCGTTCCTCAACCCTGGTTAGTCTATTCTAGGAGGTATAGCCAGATCAACTAAGAAAATTATATTATTGATATTTTCTAGCTCTTTTAGTTTTTCTCCAAGTAGTTTATTTGGGTAGTGGATGCCACTTTTTGTTATATTGTAATTCATATTTGCTTTAGAATACTCGCTTAAAATTGCAATAATTAATTGGGTGTCTGATTCTAGTGCTGTTTGCAACTTCTCAGGCTTCATTCTTCATTTCATATGTTGTGACTAGTGGATGGACTAGTATGTCCTCAGAGCTGTTTCAGCTATATACTCTCATCTTCAATTACCTGAAAAGAATTTTCACTAGCGAAGACATTGATGAATTGACGGTGCCACCTATTCCTTATGAGAGTGAAATCCCAAGGATTCTTTTATTTGGGCTTCTTGGAATCACATATTTCTTTCTTGCCCCTCTGATATTGCCTTTCCTTCTGGTCTACTATTGTATGGGATATCTCATCCTCCGTAATCAGGTTAGTTTAGATGTGTTAAAATTTTTTGATATTAGAATTGTTTTAGCTATTTCTCATCTTGATGACTTCCAAGTATATGAGGCATGTCTGACCTATGCTTGCTATAAAATATTACATTCCATCCCAGTGATGAACTTCTACATTAGTGAGGTGGAATTTATGCAATGTAGTAGCAAACCTTTTTAAACAATGGTTCTGCTAATTGATTACCAATTAACAATTAAGTACCTAACACCAGATATCTCAATGTTTAGTTGAATGCTGACACATCGTAGCCAGTATTTTGAATTTGCTGTACTGTTGTCTGTTACGGATGTCTTGTGTTGTTTATAAGGGCTTTCTGAAATGTACTTTTAACTGCGTGGAAGAAATTCTCTCACGTATCAAATTTCTTTGAAATTTGAAACACATATCATTGATCCTGTAGTTTGTTTGGTTGAACCATCCACTTTCCGCAAGAAACAAGGATGACTTAATTCAAGGAATAGTAAAGCAATAGTAACTAGAGAACATACCTTAGATCTTGTTTGTTTCATGGGATTTTTGGGAGAAGTTCCTATAAATTTATTAACCAAAGATAGAGGAGTTTCTACAAGTTCCCAAAAGTCCGTACGAAAAAATCATATAAAAAAAGACTACTTACTAACGAAATAGGGGGAACGGAGAAGGAAATATTTCGACTTAAAATCTTAAGAAAGCAAAAATTTCAAGGGAAGCAGGAAGTGCAATATGTGTGAAACCACAATGTTGGGGCTAAAAAGGGTGGTGTTTTGGAAATGAAGTTATAATGCTAATGGGTAATGTTGGGCTTCTCTTTCTTAAAGAAAGTGGTAGGGTCACAAAGGGGGCGAGCAATAAGTGCTACTTGCTTCATTTTGAAGGGAATGCAAGTTCCTTAACGGGTCCGAGTTCCTCCATTTTATGAACTTCCTTTTGACCGAATAAGTATGAAATTTCTTGGTCTAGAAAGTTGTGTTTCTCTATCCCTTGCTTCCAACTGACCACTAGGTGATTTTTTTGGTGGTTGTTTTGTATCAAGTTTACTTCAATGTCCTGGAGTAATTGTCTCATGCGTATGTGATAGAGCTATAGTCAACCTGGAACAGCACTAGAACAACGTTGGATATTTTTCCATCAACTAATCTACTACTAAAAAAATATTTTTGTAGTGCAAAAAGAGAGATAAATATGCTGGGATATGATCCCGTTGGCGCCTAATTAATACGCAATCCACGCTACATTGCTTTCTTGCACGTTAAGAATTTGCGACGTGGAACTTAATTGGTGGAACTGCCTTTGCGCATTTGCAACCTGTCTATTTCTATGCTTCTTATAATACTCCCCTTCTTGAGAAGATCCGACCTCGAATCTTAAAAGAGCAAGTAATTTTCAGATAGGGCTAGACGTCTTAAGTGCTTGTAGGAAACAGTTCTGAGTATTTATGAACCAGTCTAGCATGCCGGCTCTAGACTACTAGTGTCCTTGTCTTGCCAGAAGGCTATATTGCATGGGTAGCTTGTATAATGGACGTCGTCAATATTATATGTTTAGTTTCCTTTTGTTAGAAAAATATCGTTCAACATATTGATAAGGTAAGGAAGTTTGCTAGGGTTGTTCATGTTATTTGCTTTCCTAGTTTGAGTTAGTGATTGAAACAAGTAACCTTTCACAAGAAATGAGACCTTTGTGATTGAATCTTGACAAAACCCTTTAGTGCAATTCTGAAGTCTTAACTGTATGTTTGGAAAAATGGATCTGGATTTCAAGTCTAGATTTGACCGAATCCTCTGTTGGGGAAACCAAAATAATTTTGATTTGTCCCGAATCCATCCATATTCTAACAAGTACAAACTATATCCATGCCAAACTCCTTGAAGGCTGTCATTTGAAGTTCCCAGCCCCAGCCAAAACCTCCTCCACCTTGACACTCTCTCAGTCTCTCTCATTCCTTATCCAAAATGTGCTCTCTCAACTCCTCTTCCAGTCCTAGTCAAGTGTCACCTAAAAGATTTTAGCCGCCATTGACGATAAACTCGCACCTCTCCCCTTTCTCTTTGGCGGCGATTTCTTTCTCCTAACTTGGCTGTTGAACCCAGTGGCTAGGCGTTATCCTTACCGGCTTTTACAGCGGATGAAACTTTATGTCTATGATGGCTATTTTTGCTCCGTTTTCCGGTGATATGAGACGGTTCTCGACAGCGCCTTTGGTGCTTCTTGACAGAGATCTAAATCGCACAAAAAACATGATTAATATGGTTTTTGTTAGATCTTGTGAAAACCCTCATTTTTGCGGCGAAAATGCAGATTCGAACATATGAAGCTTGTGTTATTTTGCTTTAAAAAATACGATTAATATGGTTCTTGATAGAGATTTACGGCGGCATATAAAACAGCAGATCCGTATTTTTGGCGAAGATGTTCGCAGGAAAGTTGGTTTTCACGGTAAGTGAAGTAGTGACGGTGGCAACGTTGTGGTAGTAGCAGCAGCACTGGTGTTGTGGTGATGGTTGCGGCTGTGAATGATTTCGGCGCCTTAAATGATAAGGGTTAGGGTTTCGCGTAAGGGTTAGGGTTTCGATAAAGGGTTAGGGTTTACGTTTTAATAATTAGTGTGTAGTTTGTTTATATAAAAACTTGTAATGAAAGTTTTGGAATTAGATTCTGAGTTTCCAAGATACTTGAATTGGAATAGATTGTCAAGATTTAAGTTTCTAGAATTGAAATTCAATATTGAAATTAAATCTCAGTTCCCATACACTATCTATAATTGTCCATATCCCTCTTTCTTATTTCGTTGCAATAAAACCAATAGCTCCCAAAAATTTGTCTCATAGATAGCAAACCCCTGAACAGTTCTAGTATCTTTTTTGTGTTATTCCAGAACTGTGTCAGACTTACACGCTTCCGCATATGGGTCATTGCCTTTTGATTTGGTCCATAGTCCTGGTGCTACATGTTATGCCACCTGAACTAATAGGAAACTGTCTATAACCTTCTAATTCTCATTATGTTTATTCTATATTTCATTTGCTAGGATGTATAGTACTATAGTTTATTCTCCTTGCATATTCTCCATATTTGATGGCCCTTGTGCCCTTTGGGCCAAGGATATAAAAAACTGGGGTTGAACGACAGTTTGTTATTAGAAAGTAGCTCTAGGGAATATTGAAAAGCCTTCTAGCCAAAATGGTGTAGAATTGGGACTGAGTTTAAACATCACAACATTTTTTATACCTCTATTTTTTTTCAGCCTTGTAATTTGTGTTGGTTAAAATATTACTGGATACAAATAGTTACATACTTACATGTACCAACCTTCCCCCTTTCTTTATTTTGCTTTCCAGATGTGCAGTCCCACATTCACTCTACTACCCAGCTTATTTAAGAGATATTGTTTCTGTCCAAAAGTTTAATGTCATTTGCATAAGCCATTGTCTACACAGGCCCATAATAAGGATTAACGCTCCGTTTGGTTTGGAGGAAGTTTATTTTCTTGGAAAACCATCTTCCATGGAAATCATTTTCCATGAGAAAATTGATTTCATTATCTATTTTTCTTGTTTGGTTGTACAAGGGAAATTATGGAGAGAAGATAAAGAAAATAGAAGAAAGGTGGGAGGAGGGAGGAGAGAGAGGGAGGTGGGGCTATGGGAGAAGAGAGAGAAGGGGGGGGGGGGAGATTGGCATGCCAAGTATTAGAAGGGAAAATTAGTCTTACTATGAGGAAGATGATCTTCCTCCCAAGTTCCAATTTATTTTTCATGTCCAAACCAAACAAAGGAAAACTAGAAAACCATTTTCCTTTTTGGCATTTTCCCCCAAACCAAACAGAGCCTAAAAGAAGTAAATGAGTGGAAAATTTGGAACAAAAGGAACTGTACATATATGAAAAGGAAATTCTGTGTTTTGGAAGTAGTAGGCTTATATGAGTGACTTTATGGCTCTTTTAGTTTCTGAAATAGTTGCTGGCACCAATTTTATATCAATGAGGTAATTTAGCTGTGCCCTTTGACTAGGGTTGAGTGAGTATTGCTACTTGTGTTAGTGTTGTTACTTGTTAGTGTAGTGTTGTTGGCCTCCTCTGCAAAACTTCTTCTCTACGCTTTCTGATATGTCTCAGGTTAATCTAACTTGTGTAACTTGCTGTTTGTCTTCTGTACAGCTGTTAAATGTCTACACTGCGAAGTATGATAGTGGTGGCAAGTTCTGGCCTATAGTGCATAATTCAACTATATTTTCCTTAGTTCTCATGCACATTATCGCAATAGGGATATTCGGGCTGAAGGATCTCCCTGTGGCATCTAGCTTAATGATTCCTCTACCTGTGCTCACACTTCTATTTAATGAGTACTGCCGTAAACGCTTTCTACCAATATTCAGGGCTTATCCTGCTGAGGTATCTCTCCTTTATGTTCCTTTCTCTGCATGCTTTTGAGCTGTGTTATACTTCGTATTTATCTTGTCATTCAGGCTTCGCATACCATTTCTGTGTTTTATCTGACAACATTAAATGCTTTCTGTTCCTGTGATACTGTGGACCCCTCACCCCTGAAAATGGTTTTTGACTTGGCTGCTGAAATGGTGGTACCATATATGAATACAATGGAGTACAGAAATTGTTGCATAACTGCACTGTGCTGAAGCTATACTAGCCCAAAACCATTGGCATCAGTAGTTCGGTGTGTATGCTTATTTTTTAATGGCCTTTGACTCTTGAGTGTTGGTGGTAGCTACGACTTTCTGGGTCACAGAAACTGTGAGAGAAAGAACGGTACAATAAAATTAAAGAGCAATGATGGTTAGTTAGTATTTACTGTGTTAAGCCGCATGTTTGGCAGTTTTCCGACACAAATAATAATACTGACCATGAGGATTTATTTGCAACAAAGAACGACTAGGTGATACAGAAGTCTTCTATTGGCAGGTGTTTGCAGTTGTAGAATACCTAGGAATGATAGTTTCGAATACCTTGGTCAATTATATTAGGAAATGTAAGATTGACGAAGATGTTACTCATTGTATATAGCATGTTGGCTGAGATTGTATAAAAGTGTATTGACGAGAAAGTACCACTGACACTCCAAGCAAGGTTCTATACGGTTAGTTGGCTACTACTCCCTCTGTTCCAGTCAATTCTCCCCATTTGACTTTTTGACACTATTTGAGATTGTACTTTGACCATTAATAACTCAAAATGTATAACTCATAAAATTATAAAAATAAAATCATATGAAAGTATTATTCAGTACAAATCTAACCATTATAATTTTATATTTTTTTACGAATTT
>CAAKMY010119971.1:0-21608 GCA_901111285.1 Corrigiola litoralis | reverse complement strand
GGGGCAGAAAGGAGTTTTAAAAAAGTATAAGAAGGGGGTGGTGTTAATCTACAAAAAGAGGGCTAAGAGCAAAAATCTATGCCCTTAAGCTATCATGTATAGTTCCATTTACAAATGAAAGAATAGCAAGTGTGATCTGAATGCAACAAGACTCCATCTGCTATAGCTGTTTCAGGAGATAGTTTCTTTCTGCTTTAAATTTTTTTTGTTTCCAGTTCACAAGGCTATACTTGAAATGATTCAAATGAATTAGCCTTCACAGACCAAAGTAAATGATTCAAAGTAATTTCTATAGCTGTTTCAAAAGATAGTTTTTTTTTTTTACAAAGTAAATTCTACAATTTCTGCCCAGATAACCATCAGCAATGTGTGAACAAAGAAAGGCTAAGTTATTAGCCTTCACATACCAGGGGAAACCTGTGAAGAAATTGCAAAAACAGGCGGATACTCTGTCTCTCCTAGTACGGGAATGCATTCAACTTTCAAATACTTGTCAACATCACAACGCTTTGGACAGTAAACCTGCCAATCAAGAGGCAGATCTGTAAGCACCAGAGCTGAAAAGAGAAGCAGATCATAGCATACAGTGGGGCCCTAAGTGAATGTGAGAGCGCATCAACTCAATACCTCAGAAATGGCATCAGGAATGGCCTTAAAATTTGAAAGAGCCCTCTCTCCCACATACCACTGATACTTTAATACCAAGTTTGAGTCAATTCCATGATCCCTTAGGAAAATAAAATGGCAACGACAAGCATCTTCCTGAAATGGCGGATCAATTGATGCCTCCTTCAGGTGAAACCCAGGGGGTAACTGATCCTTCCAATGTTCGATGAGAAAGTGAAATATTGAGTCTGGCAAAACACATTTAACTAAATCAATAAACAGGTAGGTCACAGAATATATAAAATCAATGCTTACCAAAGGACTTAAAGTACATGGAGATTAAATGCACTAAAAAGTTAGAAACATGAACAAGGCAGAAGTTGTCAACTCTAATCACATACGCAGGAACAATGTACAATGTAAAGGGCTAGTATTGGTATCAGCTACAATTGAACGGACCACATTTAAAAGAATCACACATTCATCTTACATAAATAGCTAGATAAATCACAAAGCAAGATCACAAGACGAACCAGACATGATAAATAGCCAACATCAGGTCATAGAAAGCAATTACTTGGACAGTTAGGCACGTGCACTGATAGATGAACACGTACACTTCATTAGCTACCACATGAAGAAAGATTTGTGACCTCCATGAACTGACCAATCACAATGAGAACCTCTTAACAGCACAAAAAAAAAATCAAGACGCATTTTCTTGATCCATTACAGTTTCCCTTCACTGAAAATTATCTTAGTAAAGCCAGCATGCTCTCTTCCTATCATTTTTTTTTTCCAAGGCAGTAAGAAATTATTTTATCAATTGTACATAACATTTCGGACTTAATCAGAAGCTGTCCGAGCATGATCATCAAATAGCCAGCCACGGAGATCATGCAAAAGGGTAACTGGATATAATGCGACAATTGACCATGTACCTTAGAAAACCAACCTGCAGCATGCTCTGGAGAGCAGAAGTCCCAACCATCTCTGATGCAGATGGCGGTATGAGCAGGATATCGCTTGGCAATCGCAACTTCTTCCTTGGACAGATCTGGCACATACAGCAAAAAGATCAGGAATCAGAAATACAATAATAATACAGTTAGTCTGCCAGTAGGACGAATAAGCGAGAATACATGTAAATGTAATTAACCTCTATCATTAAACTTCTTTAAAGTTGGGCCAACAAGCAAAATAGACGCTGCTTCTAAATGAGCCATTCGGATAATTGGATTTTCCTCAACTCTCAGATGCTGCATCACGCAAAGAACACCAAGGTAAGACAAAATAAACATATAACACTCAGATGGGGAAACGGAAAACAAAAGGCCAGTAACATATCGAAAACAAAAGGAGTGTTTACCTCATTTTCGAAGTAACATTTGCAACTAATTAAATCCATAAAATGTATATTGTGAAAAGGGCGATCGTAAAAATGACACAACACATTCAAGGTTTAGTAATAATGTATTCCCTCATAGAGATTATGTCTTAACATTGGTAAATTGAGGGGAAAGAGAGAGATGAAGAAATAGGGATAAAAAGAGCAAAAAAAATAATAGAAAGACGTATATTTGCGAGAGTAAAAATCAGATAAATCATAAGAAAAAGGAAATGAGATGGTGGTACCATATCTTAGTACCACCCTCTCACATTTTATCCTAAAATTCCCCCTATCTATAGGAGCCACCAATAAGCATGTGAGAGGGTGACAATGATAAATCCAATTAAATCTCATTTGTAGAAGAGTTATGACCGGCATCTAGTTTAGACATGAGAATAAGTGATCTTCCATAGTGCTGTATTTGTCAAATCCTTCTCGCGTCTTTGTTCTCTTCTCTCTCCAATCTCCATAATCATCTTATTGTTTCCCACTTCGGGTGGCCCCCTGTCAGGCTCTCATCCATACAGAGTAAAAAAATTAAAAAAATCTCCTAAACCTTTTGGAGTAGCAGTTTGGCTAAAACAGGCAATATTTCAGAAGGGGCCTTCATGAGTGGTGGTACCAGCAGCTTCAGCATCAAGCACACTATATCATTGTATCTCTGTTGTGAGTACACAGCATCAAACAAAAACAGTCATCAGAACTGTGGAAGGCCCTTGTGTACAGAGGAACAACTAAATTCCAGGGGATATTTTCTCAGGTGAGGGTTTGCTCGAAGGAGGAATCCAATATGATCTTTGTCCCTAAGAGACCAACAGGTGACTCTTGGTCACCTTTACAGCACTTCTAGGGAGGTGATCTTAGAAGATGGCACAGGTACTTGTGTCTTCAGGGTTGGATATGTAAAACCTTCTAGCTAGGCCCATTTGGAGGGAGGTGGTGGCAACTACAAGATGCAGAGACCAGGTGTGTTTGGTATGTGGGTAGCCATGGTTGACGCACACACTCAGTTCTTGCAAACAGCAATCAGGGTTGTGAAAGCTTTTACCAGGTGTGATGGTCTAAGACGCATAGATGCATGCCCGTGAGGCATGCAAAGCACATACAAAAGTGAGGGACGCATGAGTGGAAATTTAGCCACTTCCAAGATGGTAGCCACGTTGTTCAGCATCCCTTCACTGGTGACTAGTCTGTGTAGAGATCTGCGCCCAACATTGAACCATATCCGGCAAGGGTTATTCCACTATATTCCAAAGAAACAGGATGCTCCCCATCAACTGGATGAAGTCTACCAGGACAAGCACTGACAGCACTCATGGAATGAGATATGACCCAAATAAGTCATAAGTCCGAAAATATGAGAAAGCTTGTTTAGTACTCAACTTGATTTTTCATGCTTTCCCACGCATCAATAGGAGCATGACATTTTTAAATATACTTGATTGAAATTAGGCTGGTCAAGGGGTATCAAGGCTTTAGACGAACATACAAGCTTTTCAGAACAAAACTACAGTCCTGTGAATTTCTAGGATATAAGTGTAGCTCGCATCCTTTGGCATACTGATAGGGGTTTGGCCGGGATGTCCTATAGTGATGAAAAGCACATATTTGCGTGCCATTGCCTTCTGCTGATTTATGCTACAGGACTTCTTGTCCATTGTGGTAGATATTCACTTTATCAACAATGCAATATACCGGCGCTAAAAGAGAAACCTTTCTCTAAAGATAGCTATGAACATCTCCAAAAATGGCTAAAACACACGAAAACAAACTGACCTCGAGAACTGGTAAATGTGGGAAGCCCTTAAAAGATGAAATTTTGTTTTTGCTTGCAGCCAACACCTGGAGAAATTATTAAATAACTTTCAACAACACACACGAAATGAAAAAAAGGAATTGAAGCTGAAAAAATAACATGCCACAGACACAAACCTGTAGCCGAGGTTGACTCGCCATTGATAGAGACTTCAACTTATTTTGAGCTACAGAAAGAAACTGCCAAGAAAAAATTGGAGACAAAAACATACAAAATAAGCAATTAAATATGAAAACATGAGTAAATTTCTAAAGGATCAACGAAACAAAAGACTGCTAACCTCCAAATTAAGAAGCTCAGGGAGGCTTGAAAGTGAAGTAATCTGATTTCCAGCAAGATATAGTTGCTACATAGAACATAAAGAACATTCATCAGGACCATAGCATGCAGAACTATGAAAGGTAAATATGGGCAGGATATCTGAGATTGAGACCTGTAGGACTTGGCAGTTCCCTAGTGGTTCAAATCCAGGCCCTTTAAAATCATTAAAGCTCAAATCAAGAACCTGGTCAGAAAACAAGGTTTTCAATTAATTACTCAGAGGACCACAATATCCTCTTCGCATACTAGAATTCTGCTTCTTAAATATACAGAGAGCAGAGTTGTTTAAAAGCAATTAAACCACGCACAATATACCTTGACTCGCTTCAATATTTCAATTCCTTCTAGTGAAGATAGAAGATTGTCCCTGAGATAAACAAACTGCAAGAAAATATACCAATATGTGAAAAGCTATGCAACTTCTTGAAGTCTAATGCTCCAGAGTATGTTAAAAAATTCCATTCACGAATCAAGAAAGATGAAAATAGATAGTTGGCCACTAAAAGAGGAATTGGGAATTTAAAACACACCGACCCTCAAAAGAAGCAAGCAATTATAAAAACCTTTTTTCAAGGCTGTTTTCATCAGCCCCATGTTCCAGTGCAAGTCAATGCCCATTAACTCAATAATATATTTGGATACAAGCACCCGATAAGGGAAATGCATCTTTTTGATACGAGAAGTAAGAACAGAACCTTTCTGAGTATTCTTTAATTACCTAGGTCATAACCTGGACCATTGCTAAATTTGATCGTCAAGAGAAAAGGTAACACTAACCATATAGATATTCACTTAAGTCATATATTTGGACCTCTAAAGTCAAAGCATTCATATTTACATTGGCATGTCTTCCGGGTAACGATTCCTAGTGTTTTCTGTTTCTGCAACAAAGTAGTTGTCTGATAAACAATAATTTCATTTGAATTCTTTTCATGCTACACCTTATTCTTTTCATTTTCTCCGGTATCACCTAGTAAGATACGGCTTAGCGAAACAATGTGAGTGCCCCTGTGCGAGCTGTATTCAACTACAATACAACAGAACCTCTAGGCATGATATCACCAGCTGGTTAGCTTTCTGCTTTTTAGATTTACAGTTTACTATAGTACCTTGTCACTGGTATCCAAAATAATTGAGCACGGAGAGCATATAACCCCATCTTCCAGACTCTTTTCCCTATCTTATCCCACTGAATCTGTTTTAGTTTTAAATTGCAAACGTGATTCAGAGTAGAAGGCAAGCTAAATACCCATCCCCTTTATGCAATAGCTGAGAGTATCAAACTTCAAAAGTGAAGACTTTACAAATCCAAACAGACGCAAAATGAGAGCTCTACAGTATCACAATCCAGTTCTGGACTTAACTTTCAACTAACCAACTGTCAGTCTCCCTTTTTCTGTCAGCAGGAAGCACTTCCTACAAATTGGATGTGTTTTCCCTTTTCATACCAATAGGTACCCCAGTCGAAGACCCCACCGTGGTATGCACCAAACCGAATTGATCTTGTGGCCCCCCGCTGCGAAGAGGCCATGCTAACTATCCCACTACTCTCAACAGGACCCAACTCTTCTTGCAAGGCTGAAACCACCATACTCCATTCTTCCAAATAAGCATATATACACAACTCTTTACAAGAATGTTTTAGGAATATGGAAACAATTTCAAGAATTTTTAGGAAAAACAAGAGTTAGTAGAACTAGAAAGGAATTATCCCTTTGTGCATAAAAGAAAAGGAATTTTAGTGGGAAAATCAATTTTGCTCCCTCCCTACCTTTGATGTTTCAACCCCTAATACAGTGCATATAAAGAGGTTTTATTTCATAAGAATTCTCAACCAAATGCTATGTGTATATCATTTGGCATTTACAAGACCACCTTAATTCTTTTTGGGCTTTTTGTCAAAAACAACCAATATGCATAAGCCATGGAAAAATCACCTTAACATTCAGCTTATCATTGCAGGAGAACATGCGCAATTACAAATTGCAGACTGATAAAGACCATTGTACACAATTGCTAAGAAATAGAAAATTGCATTTCATATTGCCATCATATCTTGAATTTTTACTCTAAATTTCGAGAGGTCTACAAAATTACAAAATATACTTCCTAATAGGATGTGCCAAAAGTCAAGGCGCCTTCTATACCATTTGTACCAGATGAAGCAGTTGGAAACTTGGAACCTTCCTAACATTCTGTATATAAGACATAAGAAAGTCCCATATGCTTCCTTATGATAAGTAGATAGTGTTTCAAATACAAAAAAAAAAAAAAAAAGCTCAAGGTAACTTAGGCTCTACATTCTGTGGATGACATGTTAAATTGATTTGGTACCATATGAAGAAAAGTTACCTCTAAATTTTGTGATAAGTTCATCCCACTTGCGTTCAAATTACGGATTCTCTGACCTCTGAGATCCAACCTCTGAAACAGCAGCATGAAGCAACCGTCAGCCAGAAACCTTGTGAAACACCTCATGAGAGAATAGAAAGGCCCCACATCTCTAGGCCACACAAGCAAAAGAACACAGAACCAAAGCATACAAACGAAATAGTATACCAAAGCATACAAATTTAGAAAAATTACAAATTTGAACAAATCAATAAGTCCAAACAATAGATGAGAAAAATAATAGTAATAAGAACTCAGAAACACTACATTTTTTCAAGCAACAGAACCAAACTACAACTCGAGTCATTGTAACAAAGCTGATTTATCAGGCATTCACGGAAAGGATTAGAAACTAAAGAGCAATATGTTGATATGTGCTCGGAATATGGAGTACTTAATCCAAGTCAAGTGTGGAGTTACGGGAACAGCCGACTGATGGAAAACAACTTTCAGGTTCGGTTCAAAGAGCCCTTTTTTCATTGAGAAATTCTTTGTTCCATTTCGTGTCAATTCCCTAGTGGCGAATTCAAAACTTTGGGGGCCCTGTCTACTCCAGTAATCACAATTTTTTTTCATGCATTTTCATTGTTAGAGAGAAAGATTAATATAACACAACCAACTCAAGTCAGGGTCCTCGTATAAAAGATCAAACCATGATCATTGAGACAAAAATTGTCGATCAGATACACATTGGCAGTATTGCTTGTTTTACTCATCAGAGAAGGACATAAAATAGACAAAATGCAATCTTAAGAAAGCAAGATGGCACATAATTTAGAATGTTATCAGCAACTTACCCCCTCATCCCCGGCTTTGATCTCTACTTGTGGCAAAACTATAAAGCCAGAATCCTGCTGTGCAGAGGTAGTTTCCTTCTTATGACGAGACAAGTTCGAACTCTGTTCCCTGGGGGAGGACAGGGACCTGTTTCTGACTGCGCTGTTTAAAGATGGTGAGCGAGCCAAAGTCGAAGAAGGCTTAGTACCACCTCTCTTCAACCCGCTCGTGACTGAAGGGGATTGAGCTGAAGGGGTGGAGACCCTTGACACCGCCTTTTTAGTCGAGCTGCTGGCCGTACTATCCACTGATGGGTAACTAAACTTCCTTGATGAAGAATCAGTAGACCGCGCTAATGCCGACTTTTTAACAGAACTCACACTCGAGCTAGTAGTAGTAGTAGTAGGTGTCCTCAGAGTTCTAGTACCACGCGAAACTGGCCCTAATTTTTTCGTCTCCCCAACACCTGCATTGATTGGACTCTTACTACTGCCAGTAATCATTGAACTCCTCTTGATTTCTGGTAACGATCTCCGTACTGGTTCCGTAACTAAAGAACCCGTCTTCCGCCCCACAGCCGAAACAGAACCACCACTGCTACTCCTTCTGGTACTCACAGGTACCACATTAGAATTCTGCACAGTCTTCCTCACACCTGACTTAACTACACCCGTTTTCGAACTCGAACCGCTCCTCGCCTCCACCCTCTTAGTACCACCTCCATCACGTCCACCCACAGTCGATGACATCGAAACAGCCGGCATTTCTACAACCACTTCTGCTCCCTCAACAGAACTCCCCGGCATTTCGGCTGCTAATTCAGACACCATAGGCTCTGCCTCCTCCATTTCAGCTCAATGCACAACTTTTTTCTTAACACGATGAACTACATAAAAATTAGGAGCGTCTCCTCTCGACACAAACACGTACGGCGATTCCTCAATTATAAACCAACCCTACAAAATCAAACAACAACGAACCATTCTTACATAATCCAATATTGAATTATACTTGGTAGCTGAATAATAATGCATTTCAACTTTCAAACCCACCTTATAATCACTCTACATTATGTCTAACAACCACCATCATTTTCCTACATATATAAAACAAAATAATAAAACAGCCAAATTGTTTGTTAGATAGTCCAAACTCTAACAACAACACAAGTTAAATAATTCCAAGGAAACAAAGAAGTGAATTGAAGTTATAAGACATGGAAGTGTTGAGCTAGATCTTTTACTAAGTTAAACCAGCTAGTTTTGGAAGACACCGTCTATTTTTAGACCAAACCATGCTGGCCCAATAAACGCATATAAATGTACAACTAATTTGGGCTCGTAGAAACTTAAGAAAATTTACCTTATAAAAAGCTCGTCTACTAATAAAAATAGACGGTCTTTACTAATAATTTGTGCTAAATTAAAAAGAAATGCATATAAATGTACAACTAAATTTGGCTTGTAGGAGCTTAAGAAAATTAACGGGTCTACTAATGAAAATAAATGATCTTTACTAATAATTTGTGCTAAATTAAAAAGGGTGAGAGAGTGAGAGTTTTAGACAGCTAGTAACAGTGAGACGGTGTATACTTTTGTTGTGTTGCTTTTATCAGAAAAAGATATTAGTGGTCACGCTTATTAAAGATACTATTAATTGATTTGGAGTACGCTTTTTTTAAGTATGGTCTTGAAAAGTGTGGGGTCTTGTGTTTTTAGTTTGAAATGAGGTCTGGGACGTTGGGAAATTTGGGCGAGTGAGCGGGAAAATGGGTAGCGTACCAACTGTCGGCAGCTTTCCCAAGTAGGACTAATAACTTAGTATTATTTTCTAGTTGTTGTGAGTTTCAGGAAAATAGGAATTTTTTTTTTTTGATTAATTCAGGAAAATAGGTTTTTTTTATGTAGTGTTGTAATATTAGTGGGTTAGAATTAACGAATCCCCGCATTTTAAGAGAAAAATATTTTTACAGTACAACGAATAGTGAAAGTACTATGTGGGGGTTTATAAATAGACCTCAACTGCATTAATAAACGTATTGAAAAACATTCTGCTCTCAATCCTTTTTCTTTCTTCTGAGTGTTCTAAAGCTTATTTTATAACACGTTATCAGCATCAATTCGCTCTCAAACTAAGTTCAAGATATAAGCTTCTAAAAACTTGTCTTAAGAAGAGTCATACTGCTCACGGATTACGTTAGACGCAAATGTTGATGTAGCTTGAAAATTCATATCAGGAACACATATCTAAAGGTAAGTAAATAACAAAGGGTAAGTAGTAAACAAAGGAATACTATTTAACAATATTTATCGACTTATAAGGCCATCATTAACAATGAACAAACATTTTCTTCATCATACTCTCTCTCTTACTTTCTCTTTCCTCCACCTCGTCTTTGTTCATCCCATGAACAATACTCAAAATCTCTTCTTAACGATGAACAACAAAAAGTTCAATCTTTCTTCTCTCTCCTACTTTATATATACCCATCACTTTTGTCTATACTACTACTATCTAATATAACTAATTGTAGTAATATTCGTGCAAATTATTATTATTAGGATAAAATTAGTTTTTTTATGGTTATTATTTATTTTATTTTGAAATAATTTTGTAATCGTCATTAATACTATTTTTTAATCATTATATTGTAATTTTAAATTTTAAAATTGAAATTAATTGAATGTATTTACGAACTAACCTAGCTAAAATTTAAAAAGTACGCAGTTATTCTGAAAGTATTGTTGACTACTAACTAACTAAAAAAGGCATGATTAAACATAAGATATTTGGTTAAATTTAAAAAAAATTATATTAAGAAATTTGAATTACATAAACAAATAAAAATTACATTGTAATTAAACCAACATATTCATACTAATTAAACAATGTTGTTTCTTCCGAATCTTTGCCTTACATGCTCAATCAAGTTTGATTTAATAGACAAATGTTTAGTCTTATCGCGCATTTTACGTCTATTAAATAAATATTTATCAATATCAAGAACATATTCGTTATGAAGAATATGTCCCGTGGAGAACTCAAACCTCTCTTCTTCTACTACTATTCTTCTCTTCCTTTGTGTTCGGTCTTCATGAAACTTTGTTGTATCATCATAATTAGCATATGTATCGCGTTCATTTATCCACTATCATATTATGCATAATGACGCAAGCCATCATAATTTTGCTTAAAAGTCTACTGTCCCAATAAAGAGATAGTTTCCGTATTAATGCAAATCGACCTTGTAGGACTCCAAATGCACGCTCTACATCTTTTCTTACGGCCTCCTGATATCGGGCAAACAATCGATCTTTTTGTGTTTGAGGAAGAGTAACTAAAGGAATAAAGGTTGCCCATTGTGGATAAATACCATCGGTGAGATATTAGCCAGTATCATACTGTTTACCATTCACATTAAATCTAACAGGCGGTTCTTGACCATTTAAAACATCATTAAAAACTGGGGATCGATAAAGTATAGCACAATTATTGAATTGCACGAACCTGAAATGCCAAAAAACGAATACCAAATCCATAGGTCTTGTGAGGCGACAATTTCCAAAATAATCGTTGCTTTTCCACTTCTTCCTTGATATTGTCCTTTCAAAGCAGTAGGACAATTTTCCATTTCCAATGCATTCAATAATTGATATCAATCATACCCAGAAATCCATGTCGCTCGCCTATATGGAGTAGTCTTTCTAAGTCTTGTGGGGTCGACCTCCTCATATACTCCTGCCCAAATTGAGCTATGACTCTTTTTAAAAATCATTCAAGACATAATTTCGCAGTACTCTCTATCACTAAGCCTCATTTTATCATCAACTCTATCAGTTGCATCTTCATTTGCTATTTGCAAAATTTTTGCACAACATTTTTGCAAAGTCGTCATCCCAAGTCTACCAATAACATCAAGCCTTTGCTGGAAAAATACATCGTAAGATCCAACTGCCTCCACTAAACGAAGAAAGACATGCTTACGTATTCGAAATCTACGTCGAAACATTCGTGGCCAAGATAAACGGGATTTGGAGCAAAATAATCATTATAGAGGAGATAAGAACCCATTTCTCGACTTCTTTCATGGTAATCCTTATTGAACCCCCGATTTATTCTAACTGGTGTTTGTATAACTTCAGGTACCAAATTCTCGACACAGTAGTAAACCGCTTGTTCAACAATATGACATTCAATTTCACTCTCATCATTTGCAATATTTTCATCAATGTTAGAGAACCCTAATATTGAGGATATGTGATTTGGTGTTAAATGACATATTTTAGTATTTGGTAGTAAGATATGTATGTATGAAATGGTAATTGTATGGGATGGTTTAACTCATATGAGAAGAGAGAGATAAGATAAGAAGTGAGTTCAAGTGAGAAGTTATACATAGGTGAGAAGTGAGAAGGAGTCCTAGCCATCGGATGGAGGAAATCAAAGGCTCAAAACACGCGCGTGCTTCATTCATAGCTAGTACAAGGAGGGGCAAAATGGTACTCTCGCCTCTGAATTTGTATGTAAACAAGCTGAGAAAAAAACACTCTCTCTCTTCGCTGACCTTTTCTCCCTTCACACACAATCTCTTCCTTGTCCTCCCTACTCTCTTTCTACTCCTTTCTCTCCCTTCACCCTCATTCCTTCTCTAGCGAACTGCGAACGGTGTAATCCGGCGAACAACAACTACTCTGACAAAGTTTTTATACCAGCCGCCTCTCTCACTTTTTTTTTCTCTGCTTGTTTTTGCCGGGAAATGTCACCAGCAACCGGTCAACCACCGGTCTACCAGTCGTTAAAGTGGTTGTTGCCGCAGGAGTTTGGGCTGATTTTTTTCTGTTTTTCTTTATGTTTTTGTTTTTCTCTTGAGTGCATGTTTTAGTATGCACACATGTGTATGATCTTACTTTCCAACCTAACTTTATTTGATAGACCCACTTCCTAGGCCTAGGTGCCATACAGATGGTACTCTCTTTTTTGTATACTCGAGCAACTAATATTGAGGAGAAGACCGATATGATGATTCGACCTTGGGACAACTACATGTTGAAATCCTAACTAGAATTGGCAAAATAGTCTCCACCCAAGTGGCAGTCCGGCACCCTAAAATCAACGCGAAACAACTCGAGAAAAATCATCATCCAAAACTCACATGACCAGAAGCTTAACAAAATCCCGATGCAACCCAAAACTTTTGAACCTGAAACCAATTCAAACAAAAGCATGACAAGACCCGATCTGACCCGATATTTCAAACACAAATTTGATTGAACCACCGTTAATTCTTATCGAAAATTATGCAAGTAGTAATTGACTCAACCCGAAATTATTTGAAACTAATTTAACTCAAAATTGACCCAATCCAAAACCTATCAAAAAGGAATAAACAACCCAATGTGACCCGACCAAATCTAACCCGACTCGAATCCAATATGAACCGCCCGCCTGATTACTAGCTCTACTCCCAAGTCTTACCCATTGAGTCAAAAATGCTCATCATCATTCCCATAATTGCATTATTGTACATGTCTGATCTCAATGAAAAAGAAATTTAACTAATTTAATTCAAAACTAACCCTATTAAAAACCTATCAGAAAGAATAAACGACCCAATATGACTTAACTAGACCTAACCCGACCAGTCTGATTGCAAGCTCTTCTCATGATCACTGAATTAGCCTCATCAATATCATGTAAGAAAAGAACTAGCTAAGCGGTTAAAACTCTCTTACCCCGATCGCGAGGTTGGGTATTCGATTATTAACAACGACTACTTTGTACGCACATTTCAAACCAGAAAAATATCATGATTGTATAATTATACATATCCTAATAAAAAAGAAAAATTCGTTTATGCTTTGTCAAAAAAAAAAAAAAAGACCAAATTAGGTTGGCTCAAGTGGTTAAGATGGGAGGTGAGCTTCCTCTTGGTCTCAGGTTCAACCCCTTTTAGTGGCAACTGTGGGAGGAATATTTGCTTGGGACATATATGCCACTTGAGTCAGAGCCTGTCACACTGAAACATTACGGCTTACCCGGTGTGCGTGGTTTGCAAACTATTGCGCATGCTCCACGGGTTTACCCAGAGCGCACCAAAGGTAGCGGATGCGGGTTCCCACGTTTCAAAAAAAATAAAAAATAATACAAGAAAAATAAACAAAAAGAAAGGATGCCAAGAAGGAACGTTGGGGAGTAGTGAAAATTTGAAAAATGGATCCCTCCCTCCCCACCTTTTTCCCTCTTCAAATCAAATCAAACAACCAAACACTCCCTCTCTCTCTCTCTCCCCATGAATTGAAACCCCAACTCCAACTCTCCACTCTCTAGTCACTCACTACTCCCTCTCAACCCTACACCACCCCGAAACCTCGTCGCCTTAACTAACTAACTAACTAACTAACTGACGGACCAACTAACTAACTAACTAACTAACTAACTAACTAACTAACTTTGTTCGCCTCCCGAAAGCGAAACAAATGCAGGAGCTATTCGGATCAGTCCGCCGATCCTTAATATTCCGACCCACTACCTCAACTGACGACACGGGTTTCGGGGGATTTGTCGATAAGATCGGAACCTCGATAAGGAAATCACGCATCTTCACCACCACGCCTACCAAGTCACCCCCCATCAGGGCTAAGGAGAATATGGCCCCAGAGACGCCTGCGATACGATGGCGGAAAGGGGAGTTGATTGGGTGTGGCGCGTTTGGGAGGGTTTATATGGGGATGAATATTGATTCTGGGGAGCTGCTTGCTGTTAAGCAGGTTGAATTTGACTTTAATTGATGCTTAATTTGAATTTTATGTTTGATTGATTTGGGGAAATTGAGGTGTTGATTTTGTGTTTTTGTTGTTTGGTGAGATTAGGTTTTGATTGCGGCTGGTGGCGGCGCTTCCAGGGAGAAAACGCAGGTCAATTTAGAATTTATCTTTACTGTGGATTAGGGTTTTTTGTTTTCTAAAAGTTGTAGTTTAGGTGAATTGAATTGTTGATCAGTGGATTGAGTGTGTTTGGTGTTTTTTTATAATCGAAATGTCGATGCAGATTTCGTGTTTGTGTAATTGTAGTGCATTTTTTTGCATTAATTCTTAGAAAAGACCGTCTACTTTTTATGATGAAAGTAGGCGAGCTCCCTGCAAGCCCAAGTTGAATCACAGATATATATGCCTTTGTTGGGCCAGCATGACTTCGTATTTTTGAAGACTCTCTGTTTTTTTTAAGCATGATGAGCTTTTATTGTTAGTTGGATTCTTGTATTCTTTCACTATACAATTTAAATTGTATTAGTAGTTCGCGTTACTCACGGTTGATTTAGTATGTTAGCGTTTTTGGTGAAATGTCAATGCAACTGCCTAGTTAATTGTATGTGTTTTTACGCAGAATATTGTTTAATTGGGTTGATGCTTCAACTGTTATTACTATGCCGAACATTGGGTGTAATTATGTGCAATTAATTTCTCGTTTATGTTATGACAAGTTGACAACAATGTTAACTAATGATTATGCATTCCATTTTGCCTAATCTGATGGTGAGGTCCAAATTTTGGCTATATCATAATATTTTCAGTTCTTTGATCTTCCTTTGTCAATTTGATGCTTGTAATGTTGTTGATGTCTGAGATGGTGGAATAGAATTATGCAGTGATTCGCTTCCTGTTAAGAGTTGAGAGTGCTTTTTAAAGTCCTTTATCCTGATATGTCAAAGCAATTGCTTAGATAGACTATGTGCCTTTTTTTTTTAATCCCCCGGTAATTGAGTTTATAGTATGTGTTTCACAGAATTTCATTCTCTGGATTATTTTGATGCTTGAAGTGTAATTAATTTGCAGAATATCGGGAATAATTATATGTTAGCTGACTGTTTCTTGTTTTGGAAATTGGAATAGGCTCATATAAAGGAGTTAGAGGAGGAAGTGAAGCTCCTTAAGAATCTATCACATCAAAACATAGTTGTAAGTATTATCTCCTTTGCGTTTGACACATGCGGTATTGTCAAATTCTGAACTCAATGTTGTTGTCGGCAGAGATATTTGGGAACTGCAAGAGAAGATGAGGCGTTGAACATTCTATTGGAATTCGTTCCAGGTGGATCAATAGCCTCACTTCTAGGGAAGTTCGGATCATTTCCAGAGTCTGTAAGAAATTTGTTCTCCTGTCATTTCATTTGTTAGAGCTTCATTATTGTTTGTGATCTTAAATTGGTTTTGTTCTGCTTTGCTACCAGGTAATCAGAATGTACACGAAGCAGTTGCTAGTAGGTCTGGAGTACCTGCATAAGAACGGAATTATGCATAGGGATATTAAGGTATGGTTTCATGGACAACTAGATTTATTCTCTCGATCCTTTTAGTGATGTCCTTGTCATTTTGCCTTGCTACTGCTTTACATTCAACTTTATAAATGCTGCAGGGGGCCAACATTCTTGTTGACAATAAAGGATGTATTAAACTTGCGGACTTCGGTGCATCCAAGAAAGTAGTTGAACTGGTATGTGTTTATTATATATCTTCCTCTGTGACTCTATATGTTCATCCTTTTCTGTTGTGCATCACTTGAAAGTAAGCTGTACGTGGCCTCATGCATGGACTTTGTTTTAATATGACAGGCTACTATGACTGGAGCAAAGTCAATGAAGGGTACTCCATATTGGATGGCTCCCGAAGTTATTCTTCAAACTGGTCATAACTTGTGAGGAAATTATTCAACTTCGTAATTGAATGTAGCTTAGTATAGTGTGCTTAAGAGTCCTTGCTAAACTGCTATTTGCATAAGTGCCCTTTGCTAGCTTCAATTCTAAATTATAACCTACTATCTTTTTGTTAAGGATTAAAGTACCGTTTGCAAGTTCTTCCATACCTTTAGAAGAGGTATTTGGTATAGTGGTCAGCCATTTGGAGAATCGGTTATTTCCCCAAGTTCTTAAGCAGTCTGTGTCCGTATTGTTTGGGTGGATCTTGCACAAAGTTCGTGCTTTGAAGTCTATTTGCTCAGCAAGGCACTGTATCTTTGAACTCAGAAGCTTAGGGCTTATCTAATTGATAGTGCCTAGCAGTTTAGTTCAAGGGAAAAATGTAAACTAGTATCTGCTCAAGTTCTACAAGATAGCTATTTCAGTAAGATCGTTTATGGAGTGGCATTACGCAGTTGAAACTTTGATATGAAGCTCTAGAGTGATGGAAGTTTGGAAAAAATACTTCATTTAAAACTCCTTCATTTCTGATTCATGTCCTTGTGCTTTATACATGTTGTAACCGGCTGAAGTAACTTAGGTTGTGTCATAAAACTCCTAGCCTCCTAGGCGTAATTCAAAGGTACTGAAGTTCTTCGTGATTAAGAATTTCGGTCTGGCAATTTTCCTGTTGTTAGTTTTGTCTGTTTTAGAGGCTTTAATGAATAAAACAGTGGTGAGAGAGAGGGCTGGAGGCGGAGTATGAATGTGAAAGTCAGGTTAAAGAGCTGATGCCCGGAGTTTCTGCTGCTTCTCACCTCTATTTGAAACAAAAAGGAGGCTGTTTCCTCTTTGATATCGTACTTGTCCAATACGTTCTGGTGGTCAGATACGATGTAGATTCCAGAAAGACTCCTTGATATTGGTGTCTATATACTTGGAATCTTGTAAGCATGTAATTATAACAATTGAACTCCATAGGCCTATACCTAGGTTGAAGGTTCCTCTTTGTATTCTTATTGGGGGCCATGTAGCAACTGTGTTCAGTTTATACATGTACAGACGTACTCAACAAATTTTAACTTTGGATGAACTTTTACTGTGCATCTGAGAGCACTAGAACATTGTCAAAGAATCCATTTGCTCAGAGTTGTACAGAATGAGTTCAAGGATGGGCGAGGGAAATGCCTTTTAAAATTGTAGGACTCTGATTACTTTTCAGATACTAGGTTAAATGTTTGGTGCTATCTAAGTATATGCTGGTTAATATTGAAGAGAGGTTAAACATACATGATTTGACCTTGTAGGGTACTCATCCCATTATGTCATGTATGTGCATACTAAAGAATTATCTTAGAACATTAGGAATCTGATTGAGCTGATTGCTTTTAAATTTTTTACATATAACTGCTATGCATAGATATCCTTAGTATGTATATGAAAGGAAAATTTGGTCTTGTTTAAGTTCCTAGAGCTCATTCTTGTATATGTTGAATACCTCAGCTCTGCTGATATATGGAGTGTTGGCTGTACGGTCATTGAAATGGCAACAGGAAAGCCTCCTTGGTGCCAGTATCAGGAGGTAGGTTTACATTAAAACCACACCATGTTGAATATAATGCATGTTTCTTATGTGTTAGTTGCCTGGGGCTTTTTCTTTGTTTACACATTTACTTCACTGTTTCATTCAGGTGGCTGCACTATTTCATATTGGAACCACAAAGTCTCCTCCTCCTATCCCTGAGCACCTTTCAGCTGAAGCAAAGGAGTTTTTGTGCAAGTGTTTACAGACGTAAGACCAATTTTCGTTATGCTAGGAAGTAGTTTACCCCTTTTCTTGTTCTGTCAACAATTCCCCTGCTAATGTTCTTCTGAATGGAGTTTTATGTTATGCTAGGAAGTAGTTTATGTCACTGTCTAATTGTACTTCTCATGTTTGTTATTCATTTTTTGGTGACAGGGAACCTAACTCAAGGGCCTCTGCTTCAGAGCTGCTACAGGTAGTTCTCATTCATTTCCAGTTCCCTCTGCTGCAACTTGACTCATTTCTTTATATCCGGCTGTTGTTATCCTTGATTTCCAAAAAATCTGTCCAAAAACAATGCTGATAGAATATTTGTGGTGACTTTATGCAGCACCCATTTGTCACAGGACTATATCGGGAATCACAACCTGTTTTCCGGCGTTCAATGACGGTTAGTCTGATTGTGATAACTCTATAATTAGACCCTATCTATCTTATTACAATCGTCAATGTTCACAACCTACTGGACCTTAATTTCAGGAAAATGCTGGAAACCAGACAGCAAATGCGCCTATCGATCAGAAGAGCATGTATGTGAACTTGCATCTCTTCCTATTAGTTACACTGGTTATGCTGATTGTGAATACATAGTCTGAAGAATTTGTATTCTTCATGTTGCAGTAGAAGCAATGCAACAAGGACAATCAGTGGCGGTCTAAAAGATATTTGCTATATGAGTAGCGTGAGGTGTTCAACAATATACCCGGATAAATTTTCTGAAACAAGTTCCTTATGGGACACGAACACTGGTGATGATGATGACATGTGTATGATAGATGATAAAGATGACTTTGCAGTTGGTACATCATCTGACATCAATCGTGCAATGCTTGCAGATGACTTCACAAAGGTAAATTTATGATTGCGGTTGTTTTCTACTCTTGTATTTAAGTTGGGCTTGGTAAAAATTGGAAACACCATGTTCCAAATGGGCTATGTAGTTACTGATATAATGTTTTGATTAAACTAGAGTTTTAACCCTATGTGTGAGCCGGCTGATGATTGGTCTTGTAAGATGGATATTAGCCCTGAGGTTGGAGAAAGCAACACAGAGTTGTTCTCCAAGGAAGATTGTGAGACTGCTGAACCATCTGGCATCGGGGAATCTGAGTTCACATTCCCAAGTGAGCCATCAGCCGATGATGATGAAGAGGTTACTGAGTCAAAAATTAGGGCATTCTTGGATGAAAAGGTACAATAGATCAGTCGAATATTATTTCTACTTCTATTAATGGATTACCAGTCTCACAGTGAATATTACGTTAGTTCTTGTTTTATTCACATATATCTTGACCTATTCAGGCTTTAGATCTCAAGAAGCTGCAAGAAGAGTTCTATAATACATTGAATACAGCCTCCCCGAAAGCCTTTGGGGCCATGGATGGTGATACTCTGAGTAATTTGCCCTTGAAAAGCAAGTCACCTGGACGAGTTCCCAGCAGAAGACTATCTAGTGCTGTTAATGTTTCCAAAACAGCAAGTCCTGTTAGCGTTACCAAACCCATTATAGATACTGGAGCTCCTAGTGAGCAACCCTTGAAAGAGGTTCCTGAATTCCGAGAACTACAGAAAGAAGGTTTAAATTCAAGGTTTGTCATTCACTTTACGTTTTGTTTCTGGCTAACCATTGTTAACTTTTATTAATAACTGAAATTGTAAATGTTGGCAGTCCAAGTTTCTCCGAAAGGCAACGGCTTTGGAAAGAGGAACTAGACAAAGAACTTGAGATGGAAAGAGGCAAGTATTATATCATATATTTTTTTTTAAATCCTGGGCGTATATGTTGAGCTGGTTGTTTTTGGGAGCATCTCAACTCTGAACTGGCCTCACTGGTTATCGAACCCTTAACTCAGCCAAGGTTTTAACATCGAAAATGAATTTTTTCCTTTAATTTGATTGTATGATGACGGCAGAATGGATTTTCTACAAAAGTTAGCATAAGACAATGAATTCGGCATTGGTTATTGATACTTGGATATGAGACAAAGAGGCATTCTAACTAGTGCAAGCAGCCTTAATAAAGGGGTGGGAGGTTGGAGGTTCGAGAGGTGGTGGGGAGTGTGGGTAGGTGTTGGTGGAGAGAGAGAGGGGCAAGTGGGATGCATGGTGTACGTGATGTGTGTTGCAGACTTGCAGGAGAGAGATAAACATGGTCTTTATAAAGGGGTGGGGTATTTGGGTCTTTTAGGTGATGCTTATATGTATAAGCCATATACAAAAGGAGTTTTTCTCAGTGAAACTATTAAGGGCACTATATGTGTGCGGTTTTTAGAATTGAGTGTTTGGTTTACTGAATGCCTTCCTTGGTCCTTGGTCCAGCTAGGCAAGTTCTTCTGTAGGAGTTGTGATGGATACAGTATGTTGTCAATAATTAGATGAACAAATGTAGGCCAACTGAAGGAATTGGGTGAGTCCAAACAAAGTACTAATAGGGTGTTTTCAAGTGGAGGAGATATCATTATGACTAGTTTAAAAGTTGATTGCATGCTGGGGAAGTCTACCCTTGAACATTCCTTTTTTGTCAACTAATGGTCAATGGCAACCAGCTTGGGCCTACGAGTTTCCTCTAACCTATCTATGGCCAAGCCGATCCATAGAATCCGAAAGTGTTGTCTGTATGATTCAGGCACTTTGGTCTGTGGACCATTGACATTAGTCCTTGGCCACATTTCATAGTGCAGGCAGCCAGGCAGTATTTGATGCAGTCTTGACTTCTGTTAACATCACTGATTGCTACCAAGAATGTTACTTCCCTTTAATATATTTTCTTTCTAATCAAAGTTCCATTTCATAGCTTGACTTTAAGAAACTGCATTGCAGAGAGACTAGCAGAAAGATTGCGACAAGCAGGAGGGAAGACCTCTTCCCCGAATAAGCGGGTTCCCTGCCAACAGAGGGAACGGCTGCCTTTTGCATCCCCGCCCAAATGAGTATGATGTATCTATGTATCTAGTGATGATGCCGTATTGAGATGTGCTTAGCATGGAAGCACAATTGTATCTAGCAGTATTTTTGGTGAAAAGTTGTGTTGGAAATAATTCTATATAGTGGCCACCTAGTTATCTTTCCATGACTAACAGGTGTGGCGTCCAATCAGTTGTATCAGTCTGGTGCAGGATGAGAATGAGAGTCAACAAATCATCTTCAGACGGCACTTTGTATTTCCTTTTCATTTCTGCTTCTCAAGCGCAATTTGTATGCTTTATGCGGAATACCAAAGAGTGATATTGAGTTTTATGTTTAGGTATAATCAAGATTTTATAGCAATGTATAAAGCAACGATAATGATAATGTTTGATGGCTAAACATTCTTTTGTCGGCTTATTAGTGTTCCGGAGCATAAACAGTTTCGTATACCTCGTTTTCCACTCTGAGAAGTGAGAACTAACATTCATTTTCCTATATTATATGTAAAAACATTATTCCCACGATGGCAAGAAGTTTAACTTTTTTGGACCAAATTATTTCAAGAGTAAAAATTGTATAAGAAGGTTTGATAATAAATTATAGTAAGACCTATGAGTTTCAAACATATATATAGAGAAAGAATTTTTTGTGCCACTCACGTTGATAAAAATCAAATATCTTGAAGTTAACTACTACCAACTACTACTTATCATCGGCTAAATTAAGGAAGTAAAGATGTCATATGATAGTACCACCAATATTGAGTTTTTCTTGGCAAGGTTTTTTTTAGTCAAAAAATAAAGCTGTACTTTTTTCCCCTTATTTGGTTTTTTTTTTTTTTTTTTATCCCACACAAGTTTTACCAAGATAAGGTTTTCAACGAGACAACATGTAGTACCCATAACTAGAGCTGGCAAAAGTTGAC
>CAAKMY010119917.1:0-12793 GCA_901111285.1 Corrigiola litoralis | reverse complement strand
CCCCCCCCACCCCACCCCACCCCAGAGGGGGAGGGGGGGAACCAAGGGCCCGATTCTTCAAGTTTGCACATGAGTACAAATATCATGGTTGCAACCCCCTCCCTACACACACACACACAGCTCCAAAGTACCTTGAGGACTGTAGGGAAGTATACATGTCGGCAACCTTCCCCTGTGTCAGTGAGATAACCAACAACACTCACGATGTTACTGTCAGATAGATTACAACATGAATAATAATTAAATACTTATAAATGTCTAAAAAGACCTGCATGAACTGAAATTCCCCAATCGGACGCCCAAACTGTTCCCTCTGTCGAACATATGGAAGAACAACATCAAGGCAAGCTTGCATAATACCAAGAGGACCAGCCGCCAAAACAAGCCTCTCCAAATCCAGCCCTGACATCATAACATACACCCCTGGCATAAAGGTTCATCAGCAGATGTTAGCCTGCATCCAGTAAATTCGTATACTAAGGACCAACTGGCCACTTGGGGATCTCTTAGAGAAACATCAAAGAGTTCCAACACATCATCAACAGAAGATGGTATTGAACTACAACTACTTTTATGACAGCCAAGCCCAAGTAAAGGAAAGAATTTGGATAGCGAAATATTACGGGGATACAAAAACAGGAAGACGGGGTGGGGAGGGGGGAGGGGGGTGAAATTGTCCGAGTTTCGATGCCTATGTTAGCTAGTCAGAAGCCATGATTGAAGGGAGGCTACATTTAAGTAGCTGGAAAAGTTATATGAATGGACCTTCTTTAGGACAAGAATATTATTTTTACAGCCATCCAATATCAAAGTGTTCTACAGAAAGATACTATGTAGCTGACTTCGTAGGAGATGCCTGTATTTTTAGGCAATGTTACGGTAATTTCGATATGCAACAATTTTCTCTCTATTTTGTCTGGCCAGCATCACCCTCAGATAGTCAGATGCGGCAAAGGTGTTCAAGCTGATAATGGTTACTATTATCTTTGCATTTCTCTTGATGACGTAATTCAGAACTTTGCTCCACATCTTAGAAAAGATCATTCATATAAGTTAAAACTAAAATATGTGGTATATTGATAAAAGCATGAGTTAAAGGCTAGACAAAGGAATAATAACACGACCATTCTGAATGATCTAGGTCAACAAATAAATTCAGTCAGAAAAACTTTCATCTCTAAGCATTCTGAATTGTACAATAGTCATAATTTAGCATACACCCTTAGCCCTCATGACCATTTTAAAAAAAGCTGAGCTGCGAAGATCATTAGAAAAATCCCTTGTATTATAAGACCAAAACCATAGAGTGGGATAACTCAAAACATATTATCACCTTTTCCTTCCTCCCCAAGAACGTTTTCATGGGGCACAAAGCAATTCTCAAAAACAAGTTCACATCTGCAAATGCATTTAACAATCAAAACCAAAGCATTACACATCAATATACATGTCAAATCAACCAGAAAAGCTCTCCAACATTAAGGCAATACATTAGAAAGGAACAATAAAAATAAGGCAATACATACGTGTCACTTCCTCGCATACCCAGTTTGTCTAGTTTTTGGGCAGTGCTGAATCTGCAGGTTATGCAAAGAAACAGAATTCGAATAAAACAAGAGAAAATCAGGGACATAAACCATCATACAAAGGTTCAAGCATCCTAAAAGTCTAAAACGATACTCTCTACTCTCAAACTAGTGGGTGGAGCTAACAATAGCCTACAATTTACATTTACCAGTGGCAAAGGTCACAGTTGCTGGAAAAAATTGGTGAACATCATGAGCAGAAGTAATTGGACAGCCCACTAACTTGGTGGGGTTCATAACCTACACCAGCTTAGTATTAACAAAAACTGCTTGATATTGTCAGTAAAGGGAGCCTAATTGTATAGTTCCTTGAGGAAAAAATAAACGACGCACAAGCAAAAACGTAGAAGACACATGGAACTCTGTCCAAAACACAAATTGAGGAAGCAAACCCAAATTTCAGTAATTAGAGTAAACCCTTTGAGAGTGTGCAGGGAGCTTCGGATTTTGCACTAGCATATGTTCTAGTAATAGTAAGCACTTGTTGACTTTTACAGGAGACTCTCATTTAAAGATTTTTACCGTGGAGTTAATGCTAGCCAAATTTGATATTCTTCTTAGTAAAGAGTACTTGAAAAAAACTAGTTGCACAGATTGTAAGATATCCCATATGAGAGTGTAGTAACTCGACATAGATAGTTGGTGCTTGAATTTAAAGGAAAGGGATTTTAAGGAAGAGCTACACATCAAATGGAGCCTAAGATTATGATGGAAGCTTCAAGGAGAAAGCAAAAAGAATTGTGGACTTAGTTCTAAACGGCGCACCGAGGCAATAAGGGTGTAAGAAACCGAGGCGTGAAATGCCAGGCGGAGGCCACGCGAGCTTCATGGAACCATGTCACACTTTTTTGAATATATAACTATATATCTTTTACAATATTTTGTGCAAAGAAAACAATTTTTTTAGCTTTTTAAAAAAGTGCTGACATGTTACCTTGTGCCCACCTTGTTGTGTGGAAGCCTATTTGTTGGCATTGGGAGTAATTTAATGTTGGTTTTGTTAATTGGATGACATGTAAGAGTAGAAACAGGAGCAGAGGGAAGGCTTTTTTTCTAACAAAAGGAAGAAAAAAGGTAGCAATTGCGTACTGTGCGCCTCACAAGGTGCGCCCCTGAGTGCGGAGGACGCATGCTTTTTGAAGCTAGAATTATAGATAAGATGTATAATGAAGGTGGCTGATCTTCCGATACTGAATATATCAAATTCTATGTCGTTTAGGATGGAGGGCATTGGTCAAAAAGTGGCAAAAGGGGAGAGTTTTCCAGCAGAAGTATATGACCAAGTAAGGAGACATCTTGGTAGGTGGAATGACGATGTAACACAAGCTATAAAGTAAGCAACAGTACTATAAAATTTAGAGAAGTGTACAAGTGATGTGAATTTCAAGAAGCATAAGAGGCTAGAAGAGAAATGAAGTAGACACTAAGAGAAGCAAGAGCTAAAGTGAAGCGGGAACCATAGAAAATTAGGAGAGCAAGGAGAAGTTGTAATCACCATTGAAAGGTAAGAGTTCTCATAGTACACACTCGTGTAGTAGTCAAAGAGAAATAAAGCCAATGTAATCACTATTACAAGAGTGGATGTAATCAAACTCAACTCCCTTCGTGTTGGATCACTTCCCCTCATACTTTGTCTAATTTGAACTAAGAAGATCTAATCATTTTACAACTTTGATAACATCCAACCAAACACAACCTATATGGGAAGAAAATGAGATTTACAGAATTGCTGAGTTAAATGCTTGAAGGATGTCAATCAAAAAAGGTTGGTGGAAGAATAGAAATCCACAAAGTAAAACATAGAAAGGCGTGTGATGATTGGTCCAAAAAGAAGCAATGGGGCCAAAAAATATATCAATTGAAATTCAGAGATGTTTGGAGCAGAGAGGCTTCGACTGATTCCAACTTTTTTCATCACAATTTGGAGGTTTGATAAGATACCAATGTGGTAGACCAAGAGCACTCTTGTACCTCGCATAATAACAAGGGTGATTTATAGTAATGTATTAATTGTGGAAGGATCAAACTCATGACCCAAACTTTCAAATTTTAGGGAGCGAGTGATTAAACAGAATTTAAGAAGTGTGAAGATTATGGAGTGTTCATTTGATTTTATGCCGGGACCGTCAGCCACAGAAGACATTCCTCTTATGCGACAAGTACTACAGAAATATAGAGTTAAAAAAAATGGATTTGCACACGGTCTTCCATGATCTAGAAAAGGCACTTCATATCCTCCACCTCCAAACTTATCTTCTATTCTAGCCCTTGCCTTTTCTGGGTGAAAGAAGAAGAGGTGGCAGGAGAGGGGGCGAGGAGGTGAACGAAGCGTGCTGCAAATTTTCCTATGGTTTTTCTTTCTCCTTTTCCAACGCTCATTAATTCATGCTGATGCTATGTTGTTACAGATTTATTCTAATACATGACACAAGTGTAAAGACCCGCCAAAGGGTGCAGGCCAATATTGAGGAAGGAAAAGGGGATCCACCAATTTGTTTGATCCCGATACAAGGAGTAACTTCGTTTTTCTATACCAACAAAAGTTTATCCCTTTTTTTTCCTCAGGAGACTCAAGGGGATTGTCATTTTGTTTTTAATTCCAATACTGATGTGTAGTATTTGAAAAGGTGCTCATGTTTTTTATGATGTATAAGAGTGAAACGTTCATGTTCATGGAAAAACAAACAGGTCCTTCCCTTTTTGTATCTTTAGGATGTTCTCACATATGAGGTGGTGTATTGACTTTCAATTTGAGAAAAGAAAATTGTATTACAATTATGAAGGCTATACAGTTAACATATCCAGAAAGAAATCATATAGCTATATATTCAAATACTTATATGATTTTCCAAAATAGTCATGGTTAAAATGACCACTCCCAATGATGGTGCCCGCCATGGCTGCGTATATGAAACGGTCGATTCTTTTTTTTTTTTTCAGAAGTCCCTCCTAAAGCAAAAATATGCATGCACCACCAAGTACAAGGTACCTAGAGAGTACTATGGTAGAAGCTGGCAAAAAGAAAAGAATTCAATGTATGAGCTTAAATATCATCTATTAAATGTATACGGGCTGTATTACTAGTGTGGTGCACTAGTATAGGTACGAACGGGGAGTTTCATACTAGTACACTATGGATCTACATTTAGCCCTTTTCTCTTTGCCTTATTTATCAATGAAATTGCAATAGCAATTGAAGATGATATACCATGGTATATGATGGTTGCATATGACATGATTTTGATCAATGAGATGTGAATAGGTCCTGGAGACAAGTCGAATAATGTAACAGACCATGAAATCAAGGGGTTTCTGACCAAGTAAACACATGGAGTGCAAGTTTCGGAGTGGCAGAAGCATTGGTGCAAGTAGGCTAACCTTAGATTGCAAGGATATCAACAAAATCAGCAACAACCCAAAAAGGATCCCGCTTTAGACTGTGAGGATATGACAGTGAGTAATTATGAAGAATGGGGAATTGGATGGAGATGAGAGTTAAAGCATATTGGTTGAAGTGGCTCACGGGTTCTATAATTTTTCCCCTAATCCCTCTCTACCTTCTCACTCTTCCCTCCCCTAAAGATACCCACTGATGCTTTTAGGGCTTTACCTATATCATATCAAAAGTTGGTCTCAATTGACTCTTTTGTTTCAGATCAAGATATATGATTTATCCACCCTAATACAGAACCACTATTTGTCAACCAGTACATATTTAGTTATTGGTGTAGTCTCAGGAAACTTCTCTTCTACTAACCTAGATTCAAAACCCTCTAATCAATCATGCATGTCCACTAGAGAAACTTATAGAAAAGGGAAATTACACCTAGGTGACAGGAGGTTTTGAGAAATTACACCTAGGGGGCTTCACCTGTACATAATTACATGTAGGTGCCATAACTCAAACATAGGTAAAATTCACAATTTTAATCTCTTTATGAGGTGTCTTGACTTCAACATTCGAGTAATTTAACTGACTAACAGATTTTTAAAGAAAATTACCCTAAAATTGTATATTGGACTATCACAAAATGTAGTTTAATTCCTTCAGAAATCGATTGAACCTGTTAGTTTCGCGAAAGTTCAAGTTAGAAGCCATTTAGGTGTAATTATGTAAATTAGGCCACCTAAGTGTAACTTCTCAAAACCATAAGCCACCTTCCCCTTTGATCATGTTTAAACTTTAAACAGAGTGTTTTGAATGGCTTTGTAAAACAAGGTTATGGCAAATCTTTTTACCAGAAAGAGGACCCCCCCATATGTTAACAACAGCAGAGCTTACGATTGGCCAAATAGAAGGTATTTCAGGCTGCCATAATAAACCTTATAACAAATCTTCAAAGCTACAATAGGAAAATTTGCAAATTAAAGAAGAAAGATAATTAAAATACCCGGGCATCCCCTTCTCAATGATGAATGCAGTGATTCCTTTTGAGTGGGCAGCAATATCTGTTTTCGCATAAACGATCTGTTCCGACAAGATATGTGACAAGTTAGAAACTAAAGTCAAAATATAGTTTTTAATCACATTTTGATAATGCATCTGTCATCCTTTCTATTATCTTATGAGAAAACTGGCTACCTTGCTTAGGCTGTGCAAAACATGACAGAATAAAAGGCTACCAAATCTTTCTACAGTCCTCTTATTCAGTATCAACTCACAAACATAGGAACTTCTAACCAAAGTGAAGTTCCTAAGCATCAAAGAAGATCAGTGGCAGCATAGTGCAGCTTAACCTAGACACAATGTACATATATGTGCAACATATATATCTCAAAGTTCTAATCCACACTCTAGCAATACACTCAACCAAGTCTCAAATTCTCAGTAAGCTGCAAATTTAAGAATATAGTAAATAGATAGCTTACACTCCACTGGCCTAAAAGACTCGATCCTCAACTTTAATTGTCAAACAAAGACTAGCTCAACTTTTCTTGGAATATCTGTACGATAACTTGAAGCAAAATTGAGGATGCTGTGTTGTGATTAGAAAGCATAAACTCAAAGGTTCATCTTGACACGTTTACTATCCATATTTACACGTGATTTGGCAATGAAGCAACCTAGCATACCTTGACACCCAAAACTGAAAGTGCAATGGGGACAAGAAGAAGTGGTTTTGCTACACAGATCTTGCTGCAGAAAAGGCTACCAAATCTTTCTACAGTCCTCTTATTCAGTATCAACTCAAAAACATAGGAACTTCTAACCAAAGTCAAGTTCCTAAGCATCAAAGAAGATCAGTGGCAGCATAGTGCAGCTTAACCTAGACACAATGTACATATATTTGCAACATATATATCTCAAAGTTCTGATCCACACTCTAGCAATACACTCAACCAAGTCTCAAATTCTCAGTAAGCTGCAAATTTAAGAATATAGTAAATAAATAGCTTACACTCCACTGGCCTAAAAGACTCGATCCTCAAAATGTCAAACAAAGACTAGCTCAACTTTTCTTGGAATATCTGTACGATAACTTGAAGCAAAATTGAGGATGCTGTGTTGTGATTAGAAAGCATAAACTCAAAGGTTCATCTTGACACGTTTACTATCCATATTTACACGTGATTTGGCAATGAAGCAACCTAGCATACCTTGACACCCAAAACTGAAAGGGCAATGGGGACAAGAAGAAGTGGTTTTGCTACACAGATCTTGCTGCAGAAAATTAATTTACCACATCAACGATGAATAAAAAACAATTGCCAGCAGATCTCAGCATCAAAACTATTTACGAGTCATAGACACTCGCATCTACTAGGAATAATATATCAGTATATCAATTTCTTCAGTAAGCATACACTAAGGAGAACTGAAAATGTAGGTCACGTGCATGCAATGTGACAAAATGCATGTGTACTATCATTCAGTTAATGGCATAACACACTTGGGAACGTTTTAGTTAATGGCAGAAATATGCTCACCAGTGTTTGAGCACTTGGACCATTTGTGCACCACATTTTGTTGCCATTCAGCATGTAACCCCCATCAACATGACTGGCTCTACACTTCATGCTAACAACATCCGAGCCAGCTGAAGAAAGCAGTAAAAACAAAGATGGAATACAAATTGCATGAATAGCAGGTTAAGCAAACCATCTTCTGGCAAGCATGAAGAACTGATAGATATATTTATTGGTGCGTCCAGAAAAGGATATGCAAAATAAGCGTACCATTTGGTTCACTCATTGCCAAAGCTCCAATGTGCTCCCCAGTTATAAGCTTCACGTAAGGCAAATACACTAAGTACTGAAAAACAGTCCTACCAGTAACAGTTCAAGCATCATTCTAGTTTCTTATAGATGCACATGTGCATATGCATAACATTTTGAAAATATTTTTAGACGGTGGTTTAAGTAAGGGAACAGAGGAGACAAGGTTGAAGGCAATAATACTACAACCACCACAAATTTGTAACTTGTCACTTGTGCTACAAGAAGTAAACCGCAGATTCTTCCCTCAAGGATAGAGGGGAAACTTTGACCAATACAGCCAACCCAGATTCTTATGTGCAAGTTTATGTCATTAACAAAAGGAACTTATTGCCCCAGCCAGCTAAGATTTTCTTCTCTAACCATGCTGTTGTTCAAGATAGCTAAGCTAACATGACATAAACCATGCCTGCAATGTTGTCGCACAAATATACTTTAAACACAGCACTCATCTCTAATAGAGAACAAACATGAGTGTAAAATTATAAGCTTAACTAAATGTTCTTTTAGCTGCTATTTTTGTTCTCCAGCGGCAAGCAAGCACAACAACTAACAAGAGATAGCCAAGCCAAGCTGTAAAAATACAAGCTATTTCCACAATATACTCAGGATACAGCAATCAACAAGTGTTAGCACAAAATCTAAACTCATCCAGCCTCTCCTTCAAAAATACAACCATAACTTCCAACATAATTGTACCTTAGGCAAGTATTTCTCCTTCTGAGCAGAATTTCCATTTCTCACCTGACATAAAGTGCAGCGTCAGTCCTGACAAAATCGCGAAGTACATGAAAATTATGTATTGAACTCTCATTTGTTAGACTTACCAACTGATTAATACAAAGATTAGAGTGAGCTCCATATGATAGGCCAACTGATCCTGAAGCACGACTAATTTCTTCCATGGCAATGCAGTGGTAGAGATAACCAAGCCCAAGTCCCCCGTACTCCTCTAGAAAAAAGACAAAAAAAAAAACGAAACTCTAAATCAACTCCAGCAATGTCATGATGGAAAATAGCATGAATTAAACATTGATCCAAATACTCCTTGGCTATATTTGGCGAAAATGACTGATGCAGAAGGACTAAGGAGTAGAAAACAATTCATGAGAGGGGGAGTTGAATAAAATGACCAAACTGCCTCATACAAAAATTATAGGGGAGATGCTACAGGTTGGGGTGACTGAGGAAAATGTTCTATTAATGTATTGTTTACGAAATATTGTTAAATAAAGGAAAAAGAAATTCACTCAATATGGTGAAATGGAGGGGCAACTAATAAAAACACGAAACGAAAATGGGGAAATCTAAAAAATCAAGACAATCTATAGATGTAAATGCAAAAGAAATTAATAAGTTACAATATGGTTGAGCTTCCAAAATGTATTACCACACATAGCAAAGTCAATTCGCCAAAGCTCATTGCATAATTTAGATCGACAATCAACTTTGCAGTTACTGATAAAGTTGAGCCTAAAAGTACAAGTGCAAAATAGATTAGGAGCCTGAAGAGCACAGAGGACCTCATACTCATCCAACCCAACTAGGAATTATTAGTATCTTCCTGTTTATAGCACTAATCCTCCACAAATAAATCCTTAACTAGTTACCCAAACAAGCTACCAAACTGTATCATACTATTACCCCAGCTAATCTAGGACCTACAAGAAGGAAGCAACTTTCCTCAAAAAAAAAAAAAAAAAGAAGGAAGCAACTTAGTAAGAAATCTTATATAGTGAAACGTACTATAAAGCTACAAAGTTGAAATTGCTTAGCAGAAGCTATTATTTGATCATTGACTAAGGGCTCATGATACATAGTAAAAATAGTTGAAGTGTTATTTATTTAAACCTATTCCATAATGAGAAAGAAACTAGGAAACATATATTATGTGCTCTTTAGAAAAATTTGAATCTGTTTGTATAATTAAGAATCATATTTTCCTAGGGGATATTGGGGGTTATTGTATGGGATCGAATAATAAGAATATTAATAACAAAATAAACTATCAGAGGACAAGATGTCCTCCCAGCCTATGAATCACAAGACAAGCTAATTTCTTTAAAGATAGGTATTGAGATCCCTTAGATGCACCCGCTTCCATAGCTCGTAAAAAAATATATCAACGCTACCTAACCCCATACATAATAAAATTGAATAGAATCTCCACAAAAATGTGAGTGTTTCAGTCCACCGAAACACACCAGAAAATAGCTAGCATCGCATGTTCCTGTAACACCTACCCCTCTTTGATCCTATTCAAACCCACAAAACCTCATATGACGAACCCTGCCAATGAATGAGTACACAGCCATTGCTTGTAATGGATACCAATAAGCCTGTTTCACAAATTATAGGCAGCACCACACCCAAAAGGTGATACCCAAAATCAGAGCTTCCCCAACACATGACACAAACATCCGCACTAAGAGCAGTATGAGGCCTACGACATTGTAAAACAAGTAGATCTTTATAAGGGTAGTTGATATTTACTGTTAAATTAACAGCAAACGTCATGTTTTTGTACTATTAAGAACATTTCTTCTTCTTCTCTTTATTTCCCTTCTTCAGGGGTTGGGAATATTGTAGCATCTAGACCATAAATAGTGTTCCCTCTGATCTGTCAAAAAGGGTTCTCCATTAAAGTACTACCACGGCAATTGCATGTTAAGCTTAACCAAATTTTTGATCGGTAATTGTTCGTGAACAATCAGAAACTCATTTTCTTGTAGAAGCATCCGTAGCCTTCACTGAACATCAAACACCACCTACCATTAACATCACTCAGTATAATTTCTTCCAGGACACATTAACTTATTCCTTCTAGAATACTCATTTCAGTTCAGACTCCAGATATGATGTCGACTACAGCACATCTAATAGATTATATTAGTAACTAACTAATTACAGCTTTACGCATTTGAATTCTTGCTTTATTGCTTTCAAGATTTATCAAGGTTATAAATGGAGATTCGGGCCATTGTGCCACTTATTGTAAGCAGTTTAAACTCCTGCCTTTTACAACGGATTAACCTAATCATACTATGAAGTATGAAATCTCAGAATATAAATTGTCCACTTCTTGAGTTACAAGATGTGTCGTGCGTGCTAGCATCAAATAGTGAAAGAATTAAAAAAAAAACTAAAAAACAAGAACACTAGAACTTGAAACAGAGGTGCTAAGTGAGGCAGATTAAGGCATCAGCCAAAGAAACAGTGATAGACTGATAGTGCCTAAGATGATAAGCGAAGAAATTTTTGTCAAGAATGCTTGCAAGACGGGAATATGACCTGGTGCAGTAATCCCATGAAGATTGAAATCTCCCATCAGTTTCCATAAGTTCACATCCTGGCAGGAAGGCAGCAATAGTCGTTTATAACCTAGAGGTATTAGATCTGAAATTAAAGAATTTAAGAACTATTATGATACTTACCTGTGGAAAGTAGTTTGTTTTATCGATTTTCTCGGCATGGGGAGCAATATTTTCTTGTGCAAATTGAGAAACACTTTCCTTGAACTGCACACGTGCAGAATAGAGTTTTTAGGCCGGCAGTGACGGAATCACAAATTTTAGCTTGAATTCTAAGGACTGCAATTATTTCATTTGAATATTATCCTCTGAATTACATCATTTGCAACAGACATTTATAAGGCAAAATGGTTTAGGATGTCAAGCAGTCATCAGTTATCCGCATAGAATTTCATGAACCCGTTATCCTATTTTCTTTTACTTTCTGACCCAAGAACCCAACTTCAAGTTCCCATATAGATATCACCACTTCATTTCCCTTTCATCTTCTTGTTCCCTTCATGGAATCATACCTAATAGAACCCAATTACGTGATATCAAGAGAAATCAAGTCCTAACCCCATACCTTCGTGACTTCAATCTTGACTCCAACCCCACACCATACCACCAGGCACATGAAACACTCCCTTAAATCGTTCAGGGTACACCTCAAAAAAATAGAAGCACCTATGCTTTCAGAAATTAAATAGTACTCCTCATTTACTTTTATTGGTCTTATATGAATTCCTAGTCAAACGACCTCAACTTTGAGCATTGATTTCTCCAAACATACAATGTCTTAAAATATAATACAAATTGGGATTTTGTTAGCTCTAATTTTCAAGACATTATCTCGTTTTTCTTTTAAGATAAAGCATGGGATCATCATCATCTTGTTATTATTTTTACTAGTACATTCTGAAAAAAAAGACAAAAGAAAAATTTGACCGATTGACATGGTTGGACCATCGAAGTCAATGAAGCCAACAAAGGTGAACGGAGGAGTGACAACTGACAAATAAAGGTAACTCTAAATTAGCTGAATTATACAAAGTGGTACGCAAGGAAAGTTAATGGGACAACAATAAATGTCAAAAATGTACCTTAGAATGAACTGCTAACGCTAAATCCACAAGAAAAAAATGCGGGAGGATATTACGATTGTCTTTGAACAAACAGACAAAGAGTAGCTGACATTATGAAATCCTGCCAAGACATAACTCTTGTTTGGAGGACTATAATCTTCTATATGAATGTGATCATACACAAATACACAATTCTCATAGGTGGGTCAATAGCCTAACAAAAATCACGAAATTCTCTAATGCCTTGAAAATAGTGTAGTCATTGTAACTGATGGATTTATAACATTGTTTGTACTCCTCGTGATAAATCAATGGCTGAGATTAAATTGTTTCATTTGCTAAGGTAAAATTGTAGCTAGACAGACAAAAAACAACTTGCCTTAAATGTGTCTATTTTTACTTGCAAATAATGTAAATGTGTTAACATGATTAACTTTTTAAAAGCACCGTAAGAAGTGACCACTATAAGCTAAAAAGTATAAAAAAAAAAAACGACCCAATTAAGACTATGTGTGACCAATTTACCATAAAAAGTGAGGTTCTTTAAACTTTAACTTAAAGTAGACATGGGTAGGTCGTAGGTCAATAACATAAGTAGAGCTGTGCAATGGGGCGG